>CAWUFW010018631.1:0-214416 GCA_963921515.1 Calotriton arnoldi | reverse complement strand
GTATACCCGTACCCCTGTGCACTGTGTTTATTTGCAACTGCACATGCTTGTTGTCATGCAACAATTCTGTGCATTGGGCCATTTGTAGCCCTAATGCCAGCGCATCTTTCCTGAGAAGGACTCCGGCATCCCCACACTCTGTGCCCTGCTAGCTGGTATCCTGTGAAACCGCTTGAGGTCCCCTTGCTACTCCTGTGCCTTCGGCCTGTGGGTCCACTTGAGGGTCAACTTTGCTTTATTTGGGCTCCCCTGGCTGCTCCAGGCCTGCCCTGACTCCCCTTGCTGTGGTGAGTCTCCTGGTCCTTGCTGGGCCAGATCGACACTGAACTTGACCATCTACGTTGTTGCTGTTGCCAAGGCTTGATTGGTGCTCCAGCCGGACACCGACCCCTCAGCACTCGACAACCTTTGTGGGACAGCTCACCTCTGGCTCCTGGTTGTCCTAGACATCTCCTGGTCCTCGCAGCTGAAGAGTCAAGCTCACCGTCAACACACCTGAAGCACCCGACACCGGTGGGCATTTGTCTACCGAGCCCCTGGTCACTCCAAAGTGACCCAGACTCTGTCCCCTCTGCTTTCAGGTTCTTCTCATCTAGAGTCCACATTTGGATTCCACCGGACACTTTTCGTTCTTCCCGCAGCAGCAATTCTTTGTCGACATCCATAGAAAACGACGAGGGTTTCCGACGCCACTTCGCACCTATGCACCCGGCTCCTCTGGGATAGGTAACTCTGGTACAAAGGTATCCACAGGTGGGGTGGCCCTCCAAACCCTTAAGTTCCAAGGGCTGTCTTCGTAATCTGCTGGGAAGGGTCCTTAATCTTTGCTTTTCCAACCGCGACTTTCCCATTGAGTTGTACGGAGCACGCGGTCGTGTTCCCACACTGCACCCGTCCTCCGTGGGGTCCCTATTCACTCACCTTGGGTGGTTCCTTGGGGTCCCAGCGATTCTACACCTTCTAGACTAGGTCTTATCCCGAGTCGTGGTTCTTATACCACTTACTTAGTATATGGTTTGGTCTCCCCGATAGCCCACTGTGTATTGTGCTACTTACGTTTGATTCTTTGCAACTGTATTATTTGATTTGGTTCTATCCTTGTGTAGAGGATACTAGAGACTGTTATATATAATAAATACATATTTTTATAACTACTGTGTGGTTTCCCTTTCATTTAACCAATACTATAAGGTTGCATTCTGGTAAAACAAGGTGGTTAACATTCCTTCAAGACTTAGCCTGAAGGCTGCTCTCCATAGCTACCACTAGGATAGCTTTCAAAAGGTTATCTTTGACCTAATCACCATAAGGGTTGTTTGGACTGGTGCAAGGTGCCCACTTTAAGTAGTGGACAGCATATACCAGGCCAACTTCTCACATTGGTGTGCAGCGGTTGGGATTCAAGCCTGCATTGTTTTACCAGAAAAATCTTTGTATTGATTAACTGAAAAACCACTAGTATCTAGGAGCATATAATACTAGCTTAAGATAGTAAGTTCTACTGAACTTGGGGTTGGGTAAGTCAAGGGTCTAGCACACCCTTTCTCCAACCTAAGAGAGTTTAGTTCCCACTAGGTTAGGTAGGTGCCTACACTACACCTCACTTAGTATGTCTTCTACTGGGAATGCCACTGGTGGCATCCTGCCTATTAAATATGATAGAATTGTATTCACTGAATTAAAAGCTATGTGTGTATCTAGGAAGCTGAAGACAGGGAGAAATGCCAACACTCAATGTCTCATTGCTAGATGACATTAGGAAGACTCCTGGGTCAGATGAGCAGGATAGAGTGGGTGGTACAGGGGAAGAAGATAGGTCAGGAGGGGACACCTTCTATGACCTAGATTCCAACCCTGGACAGGAGGATCAAAATGATCCACCCCTGAACAACTCAGATCCCCAGGGGGAAGAGGAAGAAGAGGATCAAGAGGACCCTCACTTTAGTCCTCCAGGGAGAGTGCAGAGTTTACCCAGGAGATCTAGGTCTCCCTCTGCTGAGTCAGATCATTCTAGACATTCTGTAGGGACCTCTGTTTCTAGCAAGAGGGACAACTCTTATGACAGGGAGTGCCAATTGCTAGAGCTTGAGAAAGCTAAGCTTAGGCTCAGGCAACAGCAATTGGCCCTGGAAAAAGAGTCCCTAGAAGTTCAGAAGACTAGAAAGAAATTGGGACTAGAGTCCCATGGTGGCAGCTATAGTGTCCCTAGGGTTAGGGAACACACCTTTGATCATAGGAACCTGAGGAAGATTGTCCCTCCCTTCCATGTAGGGGATGACATCCAGAAATGGATAACTGCTTTGGAGAGGGCCTGTAAAGTACAGAAGGTCCCTCAAAAGCAGTGGGCAGCTATCTTGTGGCTCTCCTTTGCTGACAAAGGTAGAGATAAGCTCCTCACTGTAAGAGAAGAGGATGCTGATAACTATTCAGTCCTGAAGAGTGCTCTCATTGAAGGGTTTGGTTTAACCACTGAACAGTACAGGATTAAGTTCAGAGACACCCAGAAGACACAGACTCAGGACTGGGTAGACTTTGTTGATTGTGCCATTAAGGCTCTGGAAGGCTGGTTACTTGGTAGCAAGGTAAATGATTTTATAGGATTGTACAACTTGATTATGAGGGAGCAGATCCTTAATAATTGCCAAAACCAGTTGTTGCATCAATACCTGGTTGACTCTGATCTGACTTCTCCCCAAGAATTGGGAAAGATGGTAGATAAGTGGTTCAGAACCAGGGTGAAGCAGAAAGCCCAGACCAATGGAGGTGACCAAAAGAAACCAGACTCTAAGAACTCAGATAAGGGTGGGGACAAAAATAAAGATCAGAAGTCTTCATCAGGGCCCCAAAAACCTGCATCTGGGGGGGAGTCAATCCAATAAGGGAAAATGCAAAAGGAAACCTTGGTGTCATATCTGTAAAGAGAAAACCCATTGGACAAAGGATGCCAATTGTCCAAGGATTCTACTCCTACCACCACTGCCCCTAAGGCAACTGCTCCCCCTAGCACAGTTTCAAGTGGTGGTATACAGAACAAGGGAATAGTGGGGTTAACCTTGGGCTCTGAGGTGGGTTCTGGCCTAGTCAGAACTCCAGCTCAGGCTGTTCTAGTCTGTGATGGAGGCATTGACATTGCCTCCTTATTTGTAAGCCCCAGTAACCTGGGCAAATACAGACAACAGCCTTTAATAAATGGTAAGGAGGCCATGGCATACAGGGACACAGGTGCAAGTGTCACCATGGTGACAAAAGATCTTGTGGACCCTGACCAGATCATACTTGGTGAGATGTACCAAGTGACCAATGCTAGCAATGTCAGGACAGACCATTCCTTGGCAGTTGTTAATTTCACCTGGGGAGGGGTAACTGGCCCTAAGAAGGTTGTGGTAAGTTCAGACCTCCCTGTGGAATGCTTGTTGGGCAATGATTTTGAGACTTCAGCCTGGGCTGAAGTGGAACTCAGGACTCATGCAGCAATGTTGGGCATCACTGCAGATGTGTTTGCTGTGACCAGGTCACAAGCCAGACTGAAAGCCACTGAGCAGGCCCTGAATCCTGAAAGGATGGACCAGGTGCCTTCCAAGAAGAGGAGCAGGAGGGGTAAGGCTGAGTCTTCCCCCCTGGCTCAGGAAGAGGATCAGACTTTTGAGGAAGTTGATCCCAGGCCTTGTGAAGGAACTGTCCCAGAGGAACTTGAACCTGACCAGGTTGAGTTCTTGGGGACAGGGGGCCCTTCCAGGGCAGAACTGAGTCAGGAGCAGCAAACCTGCCCCTCTCTTGAACCCCTCAAACAGCTGCTGAGGCTGCAGGGAATGTCAGTGGATCTCACAAGATGTATTGGGATGAGGGACTTCTATATTCAGAGGGTAGAGACCCCAAGCCTGGTGCCACCAGGAGGTTGGTTATACCTCTGAAGTTTAGGGGCTTCCTACTCACTGTAGCACATGCCATTCCCCTAGCAGGACACTTAGGCCAAAGCAAGACTTGGGACAGGCTTGTCCCTCACTTTCACTGGCCTCACATGTCAGAGGACACCTAGGAGTTTTGTCGCTCCTGTATCACTTGCCAAGCCAGTGGTAAGGCAGGTGGTACCACAAAGGCCCCCCTGATACCACTACCTGTGGTGGGGTCCCCTTTGAGAGGGTTGGGATTGACATAATTGGTCCCATGAACCCTCCAACAGCATCTGGACATTCTTACATCCTGGTGGTGGTGGACCATGCTACCAGGTATCCAGAAGCTATTCCCCTTAGGACCACCACAGCACCTGTGGTGGCAAGGGCCCTCCTGGTGATTTTCTCCAGGGTGGGTTTTCCTAAGGAGGTCTTAACAGACAGAGGTACTAACTTTATGTCTAGTTACATAACTGCAATGTGGAAAAAGTGTGGTGTCAACTACAAGTTCACCACACCCTATCATCCTCAATGCAATGGGTTGATTGAAAGATTCAACAAAACCCTAAAGGGCATGATAATGGGACTCCCAGAGAAGCTCAGGCAGAAATGGGATGTTCTGTTGCCCTGCCTTCTCTTTGCCTACAGAGAGGTGCCACAGAAGGGGGTTGGCTACAGCCCATTTGAACTTTTGTTTGGTCACCCAGTTAGGGGTCTACTGTGTCTGGTGAAGGAGGGATGGGAGTTACCTCTCAAACCTCCTAAACAGGATATTGTGGACTATGTACTTGGTCTCCGCACCAGGATGGCTGAGTATATGAAGAAGGCATCCAAAAACCTTGAGGCTAGCCAGGAATTGCAAAAGGCCTGGCATGACCAAAAGGCTGTCTTGACTGTTTACCAGCCAGGACAGAACATGTGGGTGCTGGAGCCTGTGGCCCCAGTAGCTCTCCAAGACAGATGGAGTGGACCCCACACAATACTTGAGCAAAAGGGAGAGGTTACTTACTTGGTGGACCTTGGAACTCCCAGGAGCCCCCACAGGGTGTTCCATGTGAACAGGCTCAAACCTTATGTTGACAGGGCCAACATGGGCTTGCTCATGGCTACTGATGAGGGACAGGAGGAAGAGAGTGACCCACTCCCTGACCTCCTCTCTCAGAACCCTGATGATGGCTCAGTAGATGGCGTAGCTTTAGCAAGCAGCCTCACTGAGCAACAACAGTCTGATTGCAGGAAGGTCCTCAATCAATTTAGGCACATGTGCTCACTGACTCCAAGTCAGACCACCTGGTGTACACATGCAGTGGACACAGGTGAAAACCTACCTGTAAAGAATAAAATTTACAGACAAACTGACCATGTCAGGGACTGCATCAGGACTGAGGTCCAGAAGATGCTGGAATTGGGAGTCATTGAGCCCTCAACTAGTCCTTGGGCTAGTCCAGTGGTCTTGGTACCTAAACCTCACACCAAGGATGGTAAGAGAGAGATGAGGTTTTGTGTTGACTACAGAGGACTCAATGCAGTCACTAGGACTGATGCTCATCCTATTCCAAGGGCAGATGAACTCATAGATACTTTGGCCTCAGCCAAGTTTCTGAGTACTTTTGACCTTATAGCTGGCTACTGGCAAATCAGACTAGCTGAGGATGCCAAGCCAAAGACAGCATTCTCAACCCCTAGTGGGCACTACCAATTTGTGGTGATGCCTTTTGGCTTGAAGAATGCACCTGCCACATTTCAGAGGTTGGTGAACAAAGTTCTCACAGGCCTGGAAGACTATAGTGCAGCTTATCTAGATGATATTGCTGTCTTTAGTTCCACCTGGGAGGATCACCTGGTCCACCTGAGAAATGTTTTGGAGGCCTTGCAAAAGGCAGGCCTCACTATCAAGGCCACTAAGTGCCAGATAGGGCAGAGTCAGGTTGTGTACCTGGGCCACCTTGGGGGTGGAGGCCAGGTTCAACCATTGCAGAGCAAAATCCAGACCATAATGGAATGGGTTGCTCCAACTACCCAGACTCAGGTCAGAGCTTTATTGGGCATGACTGGGTATTACAGGAGATTTGTCAAGGACTATGGGTCCATAGTGACTCCCTTGAATGACCTGACATCAATGAGAATGCCCAAGAAAGTTCAGTGGACAGTTAGCTGTCAGAAGGCATGTGATGACCTCAAGCAGGCCATGTGCACTGCTCCCATTCTGCAAAGTCCTGATTATTCCAACGATTAATTGTTCAAACTGATGCATCTGAGTTGGGGGTAGGGGCTGTGTTATCACAATTGAATGCAGAGGGTCAGGATCAGCCAGTAGCTTTTATTAGCAGAAGGCTGACCCCCAGAGAGAAACGTTGGTCCGCTATTGAGAGGGAAGCCTTTGCTGTGGTTTGGGCTCTGAAGAAGTTGAGGCCATACTTGTTTGGAACTCACTTCATTGTTCAGACTGACCACAAGCCCCTCTTGTGGCTAAAACAGATGAAGGGTGAAAACCCCAAACTTTTGAGATGGTCCATTTCCCTACAGGGGATGAACTATACAGTGGAACATAGACCTGGGAGTAACCATGCCAATGCAGATGGACTCTCCAGATATTTCCACTTAGAACATGAAGACTCAACTGGGCAAGGTTAGTCTCATCTCCTTTCGTTTGGGGGGGTTGTGTAGGAAAGTAGGATCTGCTTCTTATGGTTACCCCCACTTTTTGCTTTTTGCACCCACTGTTTTGACTAGCCTGGCTGGGATCCTGCTATTCAGGACCCCAGCCTATCTGCTTTCTCCCTTAAAATTGCAACATACGTACTTTGGTACCCTCCAGATTGGATACTGGGGTACCCTTATAAGTCCCTAGTATATGGTACCCATGTACCCAGGGCATAGGTACCCCAGAGGCCTCCTATGGACTGAAGCATGTATTATGCCACCCATGAGAGGCCATGCAAAATTGAACCTCAGGTCTGCTACTGCAGCCTGTGTAAGTGGGTGATTGCCCCACTTACTTAAGATATAGGTTCACTATATCTATATATATCACTACACTTAAAACTTTGTAAGTCACCCCTATAGCAGGCCTTAACAATCCTGAAGGCAGGGTGCTGGGTTTGCGTGAGAGGGTGCTCCTGCATGAGCAGGGCCCCTCTGCAGTCTTCGGAGACCATTCTCCCGGGCTGTACGTGATACTACCAGACATATAGGTAGAGGTGCATTATAACCTTGCAGTAAATGCTATCTCGAAAACGACTGCAACAAAGTATGTTGTGTTTGGTGTCAAACACCTTGGAATCATACCTCCACACCAGTAACTGGTGTGGGAGGTATGATTCCTCCCCTCAGAACCGAGGTTCTGGGGGTACCTAAGGCTACTGGTACCAACTTTCTCGAGCCTAACAGCACAAAATGGATGCTGCCAGCCACAGACACGAGTCTGCCCTCCTGCTGCTGAGCCAAGCTCGAGCAGGGGAAGGCAGCACAATAGGCATCCTGTCACAGGGAGGTGTTACCACCTCCCAGACAGGATTTAGTGTATTGGGGCTGGGTGGGTGCACTGTCTCAGTGCCAGAAAGTCTGCACGAGGGGCACACTTGGTGTCCCTGTGCATAGTCCAGTTCAAACCAGTTCTGGGAGC
Source organism: Calotriton arnoldi (assembly GCA_963921515.1). Lineage (NCBI taxonomy): Eukaryota > Metazoa > Chordata > Amphibia > Caudata > Salamandridae > Calotriton > Calotriton arnoldi. The sequence continues at coordinate 206,901 of CAWUFW010018631.1, read as the reverse complement.
CATCCGCTCCTGCTCTGGCGCGAAACTGGACAAAGGACATGGTTGTAGCCGCCCCCCTGTCCTGTCCCTCCCCTAGGAGGGTCCCTAGAATCTGTCCAACCCTTTCCCGTGGGTATAAAATGGGTTACCTGGCTACAGGACATTAGATTTACGTGGACAAGATTCGGCAAGAAGATACCACTACACTTCGACCGTCTGGACACGCTGGACGTGGCTGGACCTCCCTTGGGCTCGACTTCGCCTTCCCTTGCCGTCCCCAGTCTCGCCACTGTCCGTGATCCATACAGGCTCCGTGCAGGACCCTGTGGACCTCCAAGACAACAGAAGAATCTCCCTTGGAGTGAAGGAGTCACTCCCCTGCAAACGCAGGCACTGTAACGCATCTGACCAGTTTGCTGATCCTGAGCTCCTGTGGACTCTGAAGGCTCCAGCAACACAGGAGGTGGGTTTCTGAAGGTCTCAGAGGTTGAGCTGCCCTCTCACTGACTTTGAGGCAGATATCCCTCGTGGTGACCATATACCCTTACCCCTGTGCACCGTGTTTATTTGCAACTACACATGCTTGTTGTCGTGCAACAATTCCGTGCATTAGGCCATTTGTAGCCCTGACCCCAGCGCATCTTTCCTGAGAAGGACTCCAGCATCCCCACACTCTGTGCCCTGCTAGCTGGTATCCTGTGAAACTGCCTGAGGTCCCCTCGTGACACCTGTGCCTTCGGCCTGTGGGTCCACTTGAGGGTCAACTTTGCTTTATTGGGGCTCCCCTGGCTGCTCCAGGCCTGCCCTGACTCCCCTTGCTGTGGTGAGTCTCCTGGTCCTTGCTGGGCCAGATCGACACTGAACTTGACCATCTACATTGTTGCTCTTGCCAAGGCTTGATTGGTGCTCCAGCCAGACACCGACCCCTCAGCACTTGACAACCTTCGTGGGACAGCTCACCTCTGGCTCCTGGTTGTGCCAGACATCTCCGGGTCCTCGCCGCTGAAGAGTCAAGCTCACCGTCAACACACCTGAGGCACCCAACACCGGTGGGCATTCGTCTACCGAGCCCCTGGTCACTCCAAAGTGACCCAGACTCTGTCCCCTCTGCTTTCAGGTTCTTCTCATCTAGAGTCCACATTTGGATTCCATCGGACACTTTTCGTTCTTCCCGCAGCAGCAATTCTTTGTCGACATCCATAGAAAACGACGAGGGTTTCCGACGCCACTTCGCACCTATGCACCCGGCTCGTCTGGGATAGGTAACTCTAGTACAAAGGTATCCACGGATGGGATGGCCCTCCAAACCCTTAAGTTCCAAGGGCTGTCTTCGTAATCTGCTGGGAAGGGTCCTTAATCTTTGCTTTTCCAACCGCGACTTTCCCATTGAGTTGTACGGAGCACGCAGTCGTGTTCCCACACTGCACCCGTCCTCCGTGGGGTCCCTATTCACTCACCTTGGGTGGTTCCTTGGGGTCCCAGCGATTCTACACCTTCTAGACTAGGTCTAGTCCCGAGTCGTGGTTCTTATACCACTTACTTAGTATATGGTTTGGTCTCCCCCGGGATCCCACTGTGTATTGTGCTACTTACGTTTGATTCTTTGCAACTGTATTATTTGATTTGTGTTCTATCCTCGTGTAGAGGATACTAGAGAGTGTTATTATAATAAATACATATTTTTATAACTACTGTGTGGTTTCCCTTTCATTTAACCAATACTATAAGGTTGCATTCTGGTAAAACAACGGGCTTAACATTCCTTCAAGACTTAGCCTGAAAGCTGCTCTCCATAGCTACCACTAGGATAGCTTTCAAAAGGTTATCTTTGACCTAATCACCATAAGGGTTGTTTGGACTGGTGCAAGGTGCCCACTTTAATTAGTGGACAGCATATACCAGGCCAACTTCTCACAGTTGTGGACAATCCGTCTTTTTCCAGTTGTGGGCTCCGATCAATTTTGCGGTCCCCAGGCATTGAGGCACCATGTGACACTCATGCTTATCCATCACTTTCAGGTCCATAGGATTTAGGCACATAGGCATCTCTTCCTGTAGTGGGGAAATCGGATAGCCCATTATGCCTCTAACCAATGTTGAGACTCCCTCCCAAAAAGCACAGACCACCAGGCAGTCCCACCAAATATGTACTGCCTCTCCCAGTGCCCCACACCCTATCCGGCATCTGTGTGAGCATTTTGGTACATCCAATATAATCTGTGGCAAGTGTAGCAGCAACCATACCATACTTTGTAATGTATTTCCACTCCCAGGGTCGATATGGAAGATAGGCACATGTTAATTCCCAGCCGTTCTCAATGTTTATTTGTAAATTGCTTTCCAAAAGTATGTACCCACTGCCTATTGTGTTGCCACAATGGTTGTGCATCGTGTGCTAATAAGACTTTATGTAAGTTGGAAATCGTGCCTCAGGTGCCTACCAATTTAGGAAACAGCCTCTCAAACAAAGTATTTTGCAGACCATCCATTGGCTAAAAGTGCTTTAAAAAGTATGGGAACTGTGTTCTGCAGTCCCTGGACCACAGATTAAGAACCACTGACCTAGTGTACTCCTTAAGATGGTGGCATCCGGTGGGACAACCCGGAAATGTGGATATAGTCAGACACGATTCAGAAGTTGATTCAGACCAACGTTATTGGCTGTCCCTATTACCACTTCTGGATGGCTATTTCATCAACCAATTTGAGACACAGTTTAAAGCACAATTTAAGGCCCAATAAAATCAACTTAAAATGTATATAGATTGAAAACCAGTTCCCCTAGAGAGTAAAGCATATCCGCATTACTAGCCTCAATTTCAATCACAAAGTCACTGTGTCTCTTTTGAGACTCATATCTCCCTACTCCAATTCTATTATGGTATGTCTGATACAAACATCCAGATTTGAGACACAGCTACACCCAATGCAGGTTTGGTACAGAGCCCAGAAATGCCCATTCCTGTACTTTGCTTGCCATTCCATTAATGCCGTTCCAAGGCACCTTTAATACTCACAGCATGATGTTCCCCAAGAGTTGATGCGCCACCGCACTGACACCCCAGATCTGCAAACATGATGCAATCTCCATAGCCGTTTTGGGTCTTTGTGTTAGGGTAGGGAAAATCAATCTGAAAGCTTCCCCTCACCACCACTTCCTTGTCCTGAACAGCCTGACATCAATTAGGTTCTCCCGGTGGCAGTGGCATAACAAGCAAGGGGGGTTGAAGGGGCGGTCCGTCCTGGGTGGCACGAGTTTTGGGTGCAGAGGCCTACCCCCCGCTCTTACCTGTGGCCGTTGTGGGGTGGCTGCAGAGGAAATCACCAGCACCCCCCACCACCCCCGCTCTCACTCACGGCTGCAGGGCGACAAATGCAAGGGCCGCCGTGGGTAGCCATTTGTCTAGGTACCCACTGCCTGGGGGTGTGCAGGGGGTGGGGGGTGGTGTTCCTCTCTCTAACCAGTAATTCACTGCTCCTCCCTTTTCCAAGATGGCCACTGCTTCTTCGGGTCTGGGATCACTAAATCTCTCTGGGACACTGCATGTCTCCTTTGCCGTACTCTACATGTACATTTTTTTATCAGTTGCCGCACCAGTTGCAGGTTTCACAATTAAACTGAGATGTTTTCTTTATTTTCAAAGCAAAATTCGGCTGTAGTAAGGCAGTGTCACAGAAGCATAAAAGACACGCATCCTTGGCTGGACGGCCCATGAAGGAGGACCACATGCCCAAGCCCATAGGTCTTTTTTTAAAAAGTTTTAGAGAAAATGTATTCAGCTTAAGATGGTATACAATAAAATAATACAAGAAATTAAACAAGAGTTACGGGAAGGGCAAGATAAAAATAAGAGAAACAGAAAAAAAAGAATGTACATTGCATGAAAACAGAACATTACAGTCTGACTATTTGTCAACTTTACAAACTTGAGGGAATATAAGGAGACGTTTCATATTAACAGGTCTTAAAAAAAATTGTGGGGAAGTCAGGGAGGTTGTAGAACTTCTTGAAGAAGAGGTGGGGGGCAAAAGCTGTAATGGCGGAGTAATCTAGAAATTGAGTAACAGGTGTCCATAGGGCCTTTCGTTTTAACACAAGAGATAAAGTATGCATGTATGCAGTATCCAATCGGTGATTATGACAAACTGCATACCACCACCCCTTAAAAGACAGTTGTGTGAAATCTTTCCAATTACGAGTTATTTGTTGGCAAGCCAGTGCTAATAACAAATCTAGCATCGGGATATGAAAAGGAGCATTAGCCAATTCCTCAGCTACACTGCCTAAAAACACATTGGAGATAGAAAAAGAAACATTATTTTGAAAAATTAGATTAATTTGGCGCCAAACTTGTAACCAGAATGCAGAAACTAGGGGCGAAGTAAAATGTAAATACATCAAGTCAGCTTGTGGTGCAGAGCAAGTTCAACAAGTGTCAGGGATATCTTGGTTAATCCTGTGAAGGGTATCAGGTGTAATAAAAAGTCTGTTGTAAATGAAAAAAAGTGTTTGTGTAGTGTTAGCAGCATGAGAGGACTTCCCAATTTTAATCCAGATTCGTTTCCAGGAAGGTATGGATATAGTGGTGGAAAGATCTTCTTCCCACTTAAGTTCCGTCTTCGATTTGGATCTCAAAATGGGAGACTCAAGTACATGAGAATAAATAAGGGATGCCTTGGGGCACGTAGGTAAAATGTTGGATAATTTTGTGGATGATGGACAATCAGTGGATGAGGTAGATTTTAAATAGTTATATGCTTGAACAATAATCTTCTGTAGAAGAAGAAATTTAGGGGGTCATTATGATAGCGGGCGGATCGCCACCGCCCGTATGGCGGTGGCGATCCGCCTGCCATTCTCGTCCGCCCGCCTAACATTTCCCCCCGCCATATTACGATGGCGGTGGGGACCCAGGCGGACGGAAAGACCGTCCGCTACTTTTCCACCGGTCGACTCGTCGACCGGGCGGAAAAGGCCTCTAACATGGTGGCGGTGTCTGCAAGACACCGCCATCCATATTAGGATGGTGGCAGAAAGCAGCCTTTCCATGGCGTGTTGCCGCCATGGAAAGGCATGTGGTCTTTGCTTCTGGGGGCCCGTTGCGGGCCCCCAGGGTTTCAGGGGGTGGGGAGTGCACATGGGGGGTACCTATGGTACCCCCCTACATTTGAATGCACAAGGTGGCAGGCACCGCGCGGTGCCTGTCACGTTGTGCATTCAAATGCACAACATGCGTTTTTCACATTGCGGCGGGTGCTGCTGCTGACAGCACCGCCCGCCGCAATGTGAACAATACGGGATGCCACCGCCACCGTGGCGGTGGCATCCTAATACACATGGCGGGACCGCCACACCTCTTGCGGGCGGTCCCGTTTGCCGTTGCGGTGGCGGGCGGACTTTGTCCGCCCGCCATCGTAATGACCCTCTTAGTTAGGAAAGTAGGCAGAAGGTTAAAAAGATTCTGTACTTGAGGAAAAGTAAGAAAAGAATCTCGATCAAATAGTTGGTGAACCCAGATCAACCCCTTAATTCTCCAAGAATGCCAATAAATAGGATGTCCTTTCACCTTAATAAATGGGTTATTCCATATCGTAGAATTAAGAAAGGAGGCAAAATCTGTGGGTGAGAAATGTATTACAGAGGATAATAATGTGCAAGTATTATTGATAATAGGATTGGACATTTTCCTAGGTTTCCTCATAAAAGACAAGAATTCTGAAAAAGAATATGGACACAGGAAAGCTCATTCTAAATCAACCCATAGCAGAATATATAGCGAAGAGGGTGCAATCCAATGAGAAGATTGCAGTAAAAGAAGGGCTTATGATAGTTCGGAAGATCAGGAAAGTGTACTCCACGTTCAACTTTTGGTCATTTCAGCTTTGCTAGAGACATACGCGGTTTCTTGTTACTCCAAAGGAAAGCAGATAGTAGTGAATTAATTTTCTTATAATATTTAAGAGGGACATGTAGTGGAATATTAGAAATAGTGAAAAGAATCATCACAGGGACCAACATCATCTTAATTGTGCCCAGACGACCCCACCAAGACAAATAAAGAGGATGCCATTTACTAGTTAGAGAAATGATTGTCTGAATACAATTGTCCATATTAATTGAAATGCAAGGCGTGATGGAGGAAGAGAATTGAAGACCGAGATATTTAAGTTGTTTGGGTTGCCATGTAAATTGAGGGGAAGAAAAATCGTGACTACTAGTAAATTTATTAAGGGGTAGAATTTCACATTGGTCAGTGTCTAGCTTATAGCCTGCGACAGATGAATAAGAGGCAACTTCTGACATGAAAGCGGGGGGAGGAGAGGAATCAGGTTGAGAAACAAATAATAAAATGTCATCAGCGTATGCAGCCAATTTAACCTGGCCTGAGCCATGGATGAAACCATGAATGTTGACATTCTGACAGATCCGAGATAAAAATGGTTCCAGTGCTAGATTAAAAATGAAAGGGGAGAGGGGGCAACCTTGTCGAACCCCTCTATGAAGGTTAAAAAAAGAAGATATGAGTCCATTAGCACAAATAGCTGTCTTAGGGGAAGAGTAAAGAAGAGTCATGTACTTCGGCCCAAAACCACACCATGTTAAAGCTTGAAAAATGAAGGACCAAATAACACGATCAAAAGCCTTCTCGGCATCTAAAACAATGGCCGCTAGAGAATTGGGTAAGTTTGCAGATCTAGAAATAATCCAAAAAATAAACGAGTATTATCTGAAAGAAATCTACCTTTGACAAAGCCAGATAGTTCCTTGCCTAAAAGATCAGGGAGAAGGACTTCGAGCCTCAAGGCCAATGCCTTGGAGAAGATTTTATAATCTAAATTAACTAAGGAGATGGGACGATAATTTTTACAAAAATGTGGATCTTTACCTATTTTCGGGAATAAACAGATATAGGCGTCTAGAAACGAGCCAGAGGATGTAGCCAAATTGAGAAACAAATGAATTAACAAACAGGGTTTAGAAAGAAGCAGTTTGGAAAAATATGTATAAGACTCAACTGTAAAACCGTCTGGCCCAGGGTCTTTGTCATTTTTAAGGGAAAGTAATGCAAGTTGAAGTTCTGTTTGGGTAATATCTGTCTCTAGGGAGGAGAAATCAGCTTAAGAGTAATCCGGCTTTGAAATGGAGGAACGATAACTTAAAATTGTAAAGTCAGAAGGTGTGTGCTCCGGCGTATAAAGATCCATATAAAATTGTTGAAATTGTGTTAGAATATCTTGGCCATGGTGATGAGAGGATCCATTATCATCAATAATGGATTCAATGAATAATTTATTTGGTTAATTTTCAGATAGTTAGCTAGAAGTTTTCCAGCTCTATTTTGACCTCCATAATACTTGGCACTAGATTTGAGAAGGTATGAAGCAGCGTTATCAGTGGATACTTTATTAAAATTAAGTTTGGCTTTAATTAACAGATTTAAAACTTGTTGGGAATAGGATGTGTAGTAAGAATGTTCTAAAAGCTTTATTTAATTAAGAAGCAATTTAAATTGAGATTGTGACAGATGTCTTTTTTTTTTAACGAAGTTCATTATAAAATCTCGAGCTTAGGCCTCAAATGTATCCCAAACAGTATTCAAAGGAATGCGTTCCATCTGATTGAGGAGGAAAAATTCTTGAGCAAAAGCTGTGAAGGAGGAGGTGAAAGAGGAATCCAGTAGTAGGGAATTATTAAATCTCCATCTTTTAGGGAGAGTAGATTTGGGTATGATGTCTAAATGTACAGAGAGTGGGGCAGGGTCGAATATCAGAATGGAGCCAATATCCGCTGAATGCAAGGATTGAGTGAGGTGATGTGTTACAAAAACATAATCAATTCGAGATTGTGTATGGTGGACTGGAGAGAAAAATGTGTATTCTCTTAAGGTTGGGTTTCATAAGCGCCAAGCATTGGTTAGATTACGCCTCTGAATAGCTTGTGTGAAAGATTTCTGTGATTTGTTTGGACCGTAATGCGATGTTGAATGTCCAAAAATGGATCAACAGGTAGATTGCAATCTCCGGCTAGAACCAGACTGTCATCTGGGTATTGCAAGCTTCTGGAAAATTAGAGTCCAAAATTTACAATCAGGTTCATTGGGCCCATATACATTAAACAAAACGATTGGTATTTTATCAAAATACATTTTAATTATTAACCATCTTCCCTCTTCATCCTTTTCCTGAGAAATCAATTGGACTTTCAAAGACTTATCACAAAGTATTGCAACACCATGCTTTTTCCCCAGAGCAGGTGAATAGAAAACCTGGCCCACCCATCCTCTTCTCAATTTTGCATTCTCAGTATCTGATAAATGAGTCTCCTGCAGGAAAACTATACGTGCATTAAGTTTTGCTAAATGAGTGAGAACACGCTGTATTTTAATTGGAGAATTTAAACGCCTGACGTTCCAGGAAACCATTGTCAAGACCATTGTGAACAGACAAAATGAAAACAACAATCAGACCTTGATTGGAAGAAAGCATAACGAAGCCTGAGAAGAAAAAGGAGAAAGAATATTCTGCAGAGAATAAGATAAGTTAGAAAGTTTAAGATAAGAGAGAAACAAAAAGATAGAAAGGAAGAAGAAAAAAGAAAGAGAAAAAAGGAGACAAAAGACCTCATGATATGAGAGAGAATACATCGAACAATAATGTAACACAAACTGGGTAAGCAGACAAACAAAAAGGGTAACATACCTAACAGAAACCTTATGAAGGTGGTGTTATGTTTCATATAGGTCCGGGTAATATCTTACACCTTCACCTACATTTCCTCCCCTATACTACACAGTAACGGACTTTTTAGGATTAAACCTTCACCTAGTTCTAGTCCTGGGCACAGAAGGAGGGTTTCTCCCTGAACAATAGTGTCCTATAACTTCATCAATAGACTCACACAGTATGAATGAATATTCATAAGGGTTCTGGGAAACCAGGCGGGGGCTACACCACCTGCATAATATCTACGTACAAGGTTCATCCCATACGTCATCCTTAAACCCAACAATGGCTAACACAAGAAACAAGGGACAAAGGAACCCTAGATACTTTCTGCATAAATACTACACATCTTGCTAGTGTTAGTTAGAGGGAACCGAGACTTCCAGGCCGACACACTGACCAGAGACGCTGAGGCTCCTGCATGCAGACGCTCCAGCTGACAGTGGTCTAACACATCCCTTGCGGGGTGTCCAACTCGAGACCAGCTTGGGGTCCCACACTCTCTCTCTCCAGGTAATGGGGTTCAACCAAATCCCAGAGGGATTCTTGGCTTCACACCTACTCACATGCTAGGTACACTTAGGTACATCTAGATCTAGATCATAGGAGTACGTGATTTCTTTTATCATGCATTTTATATCCATGTATGCATTTATAATTATTGCAAAATGGTAGAACTGTACTATCCATTTGTATTCACTATACTGCTGATTATATACATCTGCTACTGTCTCACAATTATTGCAGCACATCTATTTTACACTAGAAGAACAACTGTACAATAAATACTTATTGTAACACGCCCGACTGTTTCTTCTGTGTAACTCTCTGAAACCGAATAAGTGAGCACGAGTGACTGAGCGAAAAGTAGTATATTGTTTCCACGATCTGAGGGATCAGGGTTCTCATGTTCTAAGGTTGCCAGAAACTATTCTCTCCCCGATAAGAGGAGACACTAGTGGCACTGTGAGCTAGCTAATGCACACAGGCTAACATTTTCGGTGGGGGTGTTCAGAGTCAGTCTGCCACCAAGCCCACAGCTCATGTTATCCGAACGCGCAGATTCTGTATAGGAGGGACGGCACGAGGAAGACATCACGTCTGGTCCAGAGGAAGTGACATGACGCGGGAAGGGAGGCAATGCGACAAATAATGGGGAACTAAGGAATCCACGACAGAGAGACATCACCTGTAGGATAAAAAAGAACATTTTAAAATGTTAATCAGAGAAAAAAAAAACAACCTATTAGATAATTATACTGAAACAAGAAAACTCATCAACATAAAAAATAGTATAGTAAATTCCGAAAAGTGGAATTAGCAAAAACTAAGCTTAGCAACAAAGAGCAGTCAATTTGTAGATAATGAGGGAGCGACGTCCATAACATCAGCTCTGCAGGACGTAAGGAAGTACCGCAAACGAGAAGGATCCTCATAAGTTATTGTTTTATTATTGTGAGTAACTTTGAAAAAACATGGGTGAAAAAGACCAAATTGGGCTCCTATCGAGTGAAGGGCAGGTCTCACGCTCAGAAAGTCTCTTCTTCTGTCTGATGCAGCTTTGGCATAGTGTTGAGAGAAATATAGGGCATTACCAGACCAGGTGATTTTCTTAAGGCGACGCGCAGCCGAGATAACCTGCATTAAATCCGTGTACTCTAAGAAGTAGAGAATGACTCCTCTTGGTCTCTTGGAGGGTGAAGCAGCCGAAGGAGGGCAACCCAATCTGTGAGCTCTTTGGATGTTAAGTTGCGAATTCTCCGGTGACTGTAAGATCTGAGGTAAAAATGATTTGAAAAAAGAGATAACATCCGCCCCTTCCGTGCCTTCAGGAAGACCATAAATGCGTAGGTTATTTCGTCGCTTTCGAAGTCTTCGACCTGTCTCTGCAGCCAAGAGACTTGTACCTGTAAGGAATTTACTTTAAGAGATGTGTCATTAAGGTGTGAGATTTGTTGTTCCGCCAAAGACAAAGGCTCTTCCATGAGTGACCAACTCTCAGTTAGAGTTTGCAGTTTAGCATTAGTGTCCTCAATAAAAGGGCGCAGAGCCCTGATTTCTTCGAATAAGAGGTCAAGCGAGGCTGCAGGCGCAGTTTTTGTAGGTGAGAGTGGGTCTTTCTTGAGCCGCTTAACTTGTGATTTATTGGCTTGAGATGACCCAGAAGGTGAGATATGCGAGGAGGTCATGTTCGACCCTGCACTTGAGGTAAGGTTTTCCATTACGGTAGAGACAGTCGAGGCTGGCAAACGTCTTCAAATTTTTCCTACCGAAGACTGAGCTGTAGAAAGGAGAACTTTAGACCTGCCCATGTAATAAAGTCACACATAAAATAACCATAACACAAATCCAGTGTGAGGAAATTAACACTCTTTCACAGATATGTCGACAACTGATGCAGCATTAGAGATTTCAAAGACGAGCATGCCATTCGAGAAAAAGGAAAAGAAAAAGCAGAGCATAAAATAAAAGTCTCCACACATTTTTTTATCAGAAAGCAAGAAACCTGTTAATGTTGATGCAGTAATCCAGTTCCGGTAGCAGCTTGGAAAAGAAACAGAGATGTTCTTTTAAAACTTGTCACAAAGCCTTTAAAGTAAAAAAACAATCCATGCAGGAGACAACGCCTTTAAGAAAATAGTAGACTCCAATATAGCCATTGCTTTTAAAAATAAGAACAGCCTTCAAGGGAGGAGCTCGGCATAACATTTCCTCAGAGGACAAGCTGGTTCGGTTCATGGTTAAAATGGCGGCCGACTCTGAGGGAGAGGAACAAGTCGATTCAAACTTGACTTGTTGGCCCCCCGCAACCTAAAATACGCATTACATGCAACCGCTGTGCATACCCTCTCAAAAACGGGCCACACAGCGGGAAATTGAGCAGCGGAGCCGCCGTCGCACCACCGACATCCGCGCCGTCCTCCGGAGCCTCACCAAGACGCGCCCATATTCACCGCGAGGTAAGCCACGTCCCCCCAAGCCCATAGATCTAATGATGTAGGGTTTATTAGAGCTTGTAAGTAATCAAAACATTTTAGTTAAAGCATGGGTAGCAGTTGCTATGTATTTCTTGATTATCTTTTTGTAAAATGTTTGTAAAATCTGCTAATGTGATATATTTCAGATCTATAACACTCAGGCAGCATGAATACATGGGATGGCCTCGCTATCAGGTTTGGGTAATTAAAGCAGTCATTAGCCTTCTATTCTCACTTCTTGAATTCTGCAGGAGAGCTGTGGAACCACCATGCCCTGTCATGTTTGCATCAGTTGCACGTCACCACCAGTGAGCATTACCTCCTCATCTACGTCCTCGTCCCAGTCCTTAAATGTGAGACAGCTCCTCCTCCGACAGAGGTTTTATACATGCCAGGGATCAAAAGATCAAATCTGCTTGCAGATCTCTTCTATGTCGACTATTTAGTATAAATACTTTTCCTCCCACCTGCCCTCCTGTGTGTTCTTTGTCCTCGTGGACCAGAGGAAAGCTATTCTGTTTTGTGGATTTAAAATAGATGCTGTTTTGTTTTGAATTTACCCTGTTGCCTGGCCCAGGGTATGTGATAATGCACCGATTCTTGGCACACTCCCTTCCCATGTGCTGGGGCAGAGATCTTGTCACTTAGCAATGACATATATACAGGAAACAACACTGCTATCGCGCATTTTTAAACCTGTTGTTAACATAAGGGAGGCTGAAAGGCTCCCAAGAAAGAGCTCAATGTGGAGCAGCATCCCACTGAAGAAGAGGAAGTGCTCTAGCTATCACTCTCTCAGTTACACACTCTTATTAACAATGGTGTTAATTCCACTTTAGCAGAGTGTTGGACCTGGCTCTCTCTATAGGGTGACCCCATACCTTTTGCCTTCACCCCTCCTATTTTGCTGAACTCGTTTTTGTTGGTATTAGGACTCTCTGCTAACCAGTGCTAAAGTGCTTGTGCTCACACCTTCAAAAATAGTAAAATTCGCTGACCCCTAATTGGCGTATTTATTTTACGTGTAAGTCCCTAGTAGTTGGTACTATGTGTACCCAGGGCCTGTAAGTTTAGATGCTACTGGTGGGCCTGCAGCACTCATTCTGCCATCCACTCAATTAGCCTTTTAATACATGTCTCAGGCCTGCCACTGAAGCCTGTGGTGCAGTTTTGAACTGCCATTTTGACATGGCAAAATAAACCTTTTTCAAGTCCTAAACCTTCCATTTTAATACTTAGAAGTCAGCCTAAGGCAGGCCCTAGAGACCCATAGGGCAGGATGCATTGTACTTAAAATGTAGGACATATTGTTTTAAGTTTTACATGTCCTAGCAGTGAAAAACCTCTAAACTCGTTTATAATTGTTGTATTGCCTAACTCTCCCATTGACTAACACTGGGCTACCTTCTTACATTAAGTGATAACTTCGGGTTGGGAGCAGATAGAGATATGCTGTTTAGACTCAAGTGAATTGTAATTTAAACCCCTTTTTAATAGTGATTTAACAGTGCTTTGATTCACAAAGGTAAACCTACACTTTTGTGCAAATTTACGTTTATTTTGGAATTCACAAAACTGCATTTTAATAGTATGTTTATGAATGCAGAGACTCCAGACTCAGAGTGGAGAACTCTGCATATATAAAGATAGGCATGTCGTATCTTTTAATGTGCACAGCTCTTCGTCCCAACTGCGGAATCTCTGCACTCGTACAGTTTTTTTTTTTTTTAAACCACGTGGGCATCACTTAGGTACGATGAAGGAAGTTAAAGTGTATACATTTAAAATGAGCGTTGCTGGAGAGTGTCGTCAACAGGGCACAGACTTATACCCAGTCCCCGCCTGACAGTGTGTCTCCCAGATCAGTGTCCCATGCCTGCTAGGCTCGCAGAGGTGGGTGGGTGACACCCACCTCTATTGCTTTATACATCAGTGAACCTAGGGGCCTTCCTGATCCACAGATCAGTATAGCCCCTAGTTTACTGGACGCCATTGGTATTGTGAAGAAAGTTGTCCATGCTTGCTTAGTGATCTGTGTCAGGCCTGCATAGTGCAGGAAGTGACCAGCTCTTACCTCAAACTCAGCATGCGCATCCTCAAATGAGATAAAGTGCTCATCGGGATACAGATTCCCAAGCAAGTCAGAGCCCCCATCACACCAAGCCTGAAAGGTCATGATGGCTTCCATATGCTGAAAAGTAGCAAGTATCCATATCGGGAGTTCCCTGTAAAAGGGTGCCCTCCCAAGCACCACTGTGAGAAGGCTCTGCTATACACACACAGTCTGCCGGACTACATAAGGAAGATCCATCGAGATGCCAGACCTCACCATCAGCAATGCCTGAAGCTCATCCCCCTCCACCAAGCCCGCCAGTAACTGTTTCTCCCAGTACCTTCTTCAGCTATCCATTTTGTAGCATGCTGCATATGGGTTGCAAAATCGTCATACTCCAACTACGTCTCGTCAAGTCTGCCCTCCTCTTAACTACTCACCAATGTGGCGATGACCACCCTGCTCCGCTTAGCCTCCCAGAGAAGGCAGGTTTGAATTGAATTCACCTGCCTGAGCGCCCTGGAAGGCAAGGGGCATAGGGAGTTCTGAATTGTGTAAATGAAGCATGGGAGAAGCACTATCTCTAACGGCAATTCTTCCCATAAGCTACAGTGGCAGTGTTCCAAAATGCCACAGAAGAGCGCAAGCAGTGCTTAATTTGTAAAATATTAAGTGCCAGGGCTCAGACCGGGAGGCCACTGGAGCTTGCACCACCCATCGCCCTTGTCATCGCTGCCAAAACAACTACTAATCATCTCTCTCGCATGTAAATGCGACAGTTCAGATTATTCCAGGTCCCCAAAGCTAAAGGAATGGCTGGGGAGGCAGGTATTTGCAATTTTAATGTATATTGAAATCCTAAACAACCGTTGTTCTGCTCATCTCTAAATTAGATGAGCAGCGCCACCATGTGGTAGACTGTTCTAGGTATGGTGTTGACAATTAGGTGCCGAGCACCAGAAACCAATTAAGTGACGGTTCTTAGCACTGGAAAGCCCCAGCTGAAATTAAGCACTGAGCGCAAGGAGTCCATCACCATTCTGATGTTGTACTGCAGATGTTTTGATTTGTATGAGTGACCATCATGCCCAAGTACCAACCACAGTCTAGTTCCCACCGCAGCCTGAGATCTGGAAGGTGGTCCAAAGGCATCCCTACCAATGCCGCCAACGGAAACAGCCATGATTTCTTTCTATTAATGTTTAGTCTGGACACTGGCCTTCAGGGACACCTAGGAAAGCCCCTGAGCGTGAGCAGTTGATACGTCCTGATAGAATTCTGCCAGGAACCCGTCTGCCTTATTCTTGAGGAGCATCTGCAGCGCAGCACGTAACCTGTCAAGGGTTATGTTCAAGTCTAGTCCGCGGCCAAGTCACTCTCCACCTGTGGGAGATCAATACACCCAAGGAAAGCCTGAATCCGGTCAACCATGATAAGTATATTCCCCCTCCAAATGATACTGAAAAGTGGCCACAACGGCAGCTGTGGAAGACACTGCCATGCTATCTGCAATGGGATATGATGGCAACAGCCGCCTCCCTTTGCAAGAGCCAGGCCAACAGTCTGCCTGACTTATTGCCCTCCCGGTGCAACCTCTTACGGTACTGCTTTAGAGTGTACATGTCTAGCCTGTCCCACGTGTCCACAATTCGACGACGAACAAAGGCTTCCTGCCGGTGGAGCTCCAGTTTGGACAGATCCCGTGCTTGCAGATTAGCCAAGTTTGCCTCATCTGTTTGTAGCTCTCTTTGCAATTGTCTCTGCACCCCGCATGTCAGTCCCAAGCACCGTACTCACATTGCGGCCTTCATTGCTTCCCATTTGGTGGACCAGCAGTGTGTGCCATGCCCCAATTATGCATCATGCAGTCGGTCAAAACCTGGGACAGAGCACCCTTACCCACTGCATCCGACAGGGCATCCACTGGGAATCTCTACAATGTGCCCGGGCTCCAGCTCCACTCCTCCACATGCAACAGACAGGAGGATGATCATACAAGAACCTGGCCAAATGTGACACAGTCACCCACTCATCAAGGGAGATCCCGGCTATAAATACTCTGTCCAGTCTATTGAAGTATTATGTGTTAGGGAGTGACATGTGTACGCCTTGTGCTGTGGCCGGACTGAACATCAGATGTCCGCAGGCCCCAAATTGTGTATCACCTCCTGCAAGGTCATTATTATACAGGGTTTAGTGCCCAGTTGGGGATGCAACCTGTCTAGTTCCCCATTTAGCACACAGTTGAAATCACCCATCCACAGAAGGGGCTCATCCATATCCTGGCTAACCAGATTCTGTATGTTGAAAAAAATGTGTGGATCATCCGTATTCAGAGCATATGTGTGTTAATCAAAGATATGGCCTTGCCATCCAGTGCACCCTGAAGAAATATATATATCTATGTTCTACGACAGCATCCACATAAGTAAGGGAGAACAGTGTTCCCACCCAAACCAGGACTCCCCTGGCAAACGTAGAGTATGATGTGTGGTATACCTGCCCCCTCCACTTCTTTGCCACCTTCTCAGCTCCATCATCACTGAGATGTGTCTCTTGTATACAGGCTATGCTAATTTTGTGATGAATCAGGAAGGAGAGCACTCTATACCGTTTACTGTACGACCCCAACCCACAGACATTCAATGTTATCATTCTGTATGCATATCCCATGTTTGAAACTCAGGAGTGTAGGTTTAGCTCCCATGTCTTGAAGGACTGTAACAACCTAACTTTGCTGCAATACCTTCCTCTGTAGCAGTGTAAATACAACAATTAACTCACCCCTCCCAAGGACAAACATAGCAAAATATTGCTCCTATGTAAGCCCATCTTGATCATGTGGCAGGACCGACACAGCAGCCCTTACCTGTCCAACAGGATCAGGACTCACAAACATATGTCTCCAACACCAACCGTTGAGCTCTTTGATGCAACTTGTACCCCCCCAGTGTAGGCGGCACATGCACCACCCTGCAACAGTAACAATCAGGTCATAGTTCAACATGCAAATCCAATTGCCTACTGAAACCTACACTAGTGGGGATGTTGCTATTGTAAATACGAAGAGTATGCAGTTCCTAACTGGTAGAGGGGGGGAAACAGGCTTATGTGGTCAAGGAATCCAGGGGGAACAGGGGTTCCTCATGTTGGAATGTAGGGCCCTCACACACCCGGCTGGGTGTCATGCTTCATCATAGGGCGTGCTCCTCATCAGGTCGGCGCTGCAATACCTGACGGGCATCCTATGAGGGGCTCTTTGGCGGAGATCTTTTATTCCAAATTGCCGTTAGGTGCCGTGGGGGTGACGGGGCCTAGACACTGTAGATGAAGTGTGTGAAGGTAAGTGACCTAAAGGAAGGTTAATACAGGAAATGGAAGTGCCAAAGAAAACAATTTTAATCAATAGGCCTTCCAACTTGGCTAAAAAGATGAAAGACGCAGTCCTGAGGTAATGTCTCAGATTAGCGCTATATTATTTGGTCAACATGTTTCTCACCTAATAGTCTTCTGATCTAGCGGCGATTCGTCAGGACCTAGTAAAATCAAATCTATCTACACAAAGGTGGTTGTCTGGTGATATTGCCCTGATGAACCAACCTAAACAGTACTCTCAGTTTAGTACCTGGTAAGACATGACCAGCCCTAATCGGGTCTTTTAATTACTGCATCAGTACCAGGCAGAAAAAGACACAAGGAGATTTCCCAGTGTCGTTTGCTCGTTAGCAACATGCACACGGACCTACCCACAGCTGCCGGGAACCTGACGAATCGCCGCTAGATCAGAAGACTATTAGGCGAGAAACATGTTGACCAAATTATATAGCGTCAATCAATTACCTCAGGACTGCGCCTTTCATCTTTTTAACCAGGTTGGCCCCCTCACCCCCACGGCACCTAACGGCAATTTGGAATAAAAGATCTCCGCCAAATAGCCCCTCATAGGGTGCCCGTCAGGGATTGCAGCGCCGACCTGACGAAGAGCACACCCTATGATGAAGCATGACACCCAGCCGGGTGTGTGAGGGCCCTACATTCCAACAGGAGGAACCCCTGTTCCCCCTGGATTCCTTGACCACATAAGCCTGTTCCCCCCCCTCTCCCAGTTAGGAACTGCATACTCTTCGTATTTACCTAAGTTTGGGCAAGTATGCTGGACCTGTCAAAAGCCCAGAGTCCTTCTTTTGTGATAAGATGTTGCTATTGTCCCACTTGTGCTAGACAGCTAGGACCAAAGAGGAGTTTATACCTTCAAATCAGCTCATATACATGAAAAAGCTTGTCCGAGAGCCAATTTTGTACAAACATGAGCTTCTCACTATGTCTTCCACAGGCAGCGTTGCAATGTGAATGCAGTGGCGTCAAGACAGCAGATTCCCTATCCCTGAGGCCAAGGTCACACAATAGAGTTAAGTAAGAGGACTTTACGGAGACTAGCCTGGCATCATATCAGTTAGCATTGTTTTTTGGCACAATTTCTGTAGTGACATACTGGGTGTCGGGGACCAAACTGTCCAAGAGAAGAGCTGGCGGCAGGATGGCAGCAACGACACCTGCATGGTGCCATCCTCCTGGATCATGACTCGGGGTGAATCTAGTCTATCCGCATCTGTTCGCCCTCCTTCGGGACCGACCCCTCCAGAAACCATGTGAAAATCAGTACCTGGACGGCCTTTGCCCCCCAGCCGGTGAACTGGAGTTTTGTCCAATATTTCCAGCCACTCCCAGACCTCGTCAGGATGTTTAAAAAATGTGCTTTTCCATGGGAAAAGACTTCCAGTTTTGAAGGAAACAACAACATATATTTCAAGTCTCGCGCGCACAGCTTTTATTTGACAGCAAGGAACGATTTACGCTGTTTGTGTACCTTCCTAGTATAATCAGGATATATGGCTATTTTACTGTTGTCAAACGCATGCACCTCCTGTTCTCTGGCAGCTCTCAATGTGCAATCCAATCTTGGTAGTTCAGCATTTTAGCTATGAAGTCCCTCGGAGGGGTGCCAGACGGAGGGGGCTACAACAACATCTTGTGAGCCCTCTCCACTACAAAGAAATCTGAGAGGCCCTGTGACCAGAGCTGCTGCCTCAGCCAACTTTCCAGGAATATCTCTGCAGAGAAGCCCTCAACTCTCACTGGGAAACCCAGCACTCAAATGTTACCATGATGGGAGCGGCCTTCCACCTTCAATTCCAACTCCTGCTTAACAGTAGTCATCTTGGCCATTTGTTGCTTGAAGATTCAAACATCCCTCTGCGGACTTTCAATGTTGCTCTCCGCCGCTGTCTCCTTGTCAGCCACTTTCCGCTGGTCTGTCCAAAGTAAGTTGACATCTACAGAAACAGTCTAAATTGTATGTTCAAGTGCTATCCGGAAGCCCTAGATAGCCGACAGCAATTCAGCTTGTATAGGTTCACCCTCTCGCTCCGGGGACATGTTGCCGGATTCCGAGCCACCCTGCCAGGTGATCCTCTGTGATGGCTGTCTATGTGAAGTATACTGCTTGATGGTGTTGGTGGAGTGCAACTGGGGAAGCTTCTCTTTCCCCTTGGCGTA
This sequence comes from Calotriton arnoldi, assembly GCA_963921515.1. Classification (NCBI taxonomy): domain Eukaryota; kingdom Metazoa; phylum Chordata; class Amphibia; order Caudata; family Salamandridae; genus Calotriton; species Calotriton arnoldi. Next base: position 187,611 of record CAWUFW010018631.1, on the reverse strand, counting down.
TGACCCAGAGAACCACAGCATGGCTCCCTCAACTGCTCTGCTCCCACAGCGCTGCAATGTTTCACTGTTCCCACTAGGACCGAGCCTTTACAGCACCGGATGTCCCAGCAGCATGCCCCAGGTCAGTGTCGGATCCTACAAATATGTGAAGATTGAGCAGCAGAAGCTCCCAGGATCACATGCAGTGTAACAAGGACCAGGAACAGCAGTCGCTGCATCCACCAAACCAGGCACAGTCAAGGACATGGTCCATGGGTGCCGGAGCCCGTCACTGGGGTGTTACCCCACTTATAGCATGAGGTCATGTTACCCCCAGAGCTCCCCCCCAGGTGGAGTACCCTCAGGTGCCCCCGCCACCTGAAGATTGCACCTGCGGAGGTCACCGACTCTCTGGCTCCTGCCAAGCTCTGCTGTGGGCTCAATGACATGCAATAATCTCTCAGGCCACAGATCAGTACCTGCCGACCCAGTTGGCACAGCCGCAGGGCCCCCAGCAGGTCGCCACTCCGGGTGGAACTTCACCTGCTGCCAGGAGCTGCCAGTAAACAGGCCCTCCACGGGCTGAGGCATGACCTGCCCCACGATCATAGCCGGGCTCCCTTTCTTTTACCTGGGGCCTGGGCATCTGCAAGATGGCGACAGCCGTGCCCCTCCCCTACCAGGCTGATGATCCCTCCACTCTTAAACCCTCCTCTGGGTTACCGATATCAATGGGGCCACCTTCAGGGGTGCGGCACCTGCAGTCCACCAGACTCTCGTGGTAGCCAAGCATGCGGCCTGCTGCCTTTGTGGGTCACCCCCTCAATAGCCAACCCGTTAGTGGGATCTGGGAGCCGCGCCCACCGAGCCAACAGCACTCACCTTTCAGCAGGTGGCCCGACCTGCCACCTGCTGCACGATCTCCTGGCTGCAGGCTGTCTGTCCCCCCACAATCGTCAGCTGTCTATGCAAGTGACCCCGGCCCCAGGGTCCTGTCCAGGCTGCACCAGGTACTAGAATGGCAGGCCCAGGGCCGCCCACCGCAAGCAATGATCCCGGACTTCATTACTGCTGATATTTTGGCCCACGGCAAGCAGGGGCCCCATAGAGCCAATATTGTCATGCCATTGCTGTTTGGAAGCAGCAGGGGTGGCAGGATTATACAGGATTAGGACGGTCAGGACGGGGGCAGCCGACAACTGTGTCCTGTTGGCCATCTTGCAAGGCGAAGGCCTACCTCTGCACTCATACACTCACTATTAAATAAGCCTGGGGAAGTGCAAAAAAAATTCTGCCACGCAGATTTTCAGTGCCGGTGTCTGTCCGCACTGTGCAATCATTGCGAACAGCACCATGCACAGCGCAATCGGACGCTACTTCCTTTCTGCCTCTCGAGTAGATTTTTTACTCAAATGGCAGCTTTCTCAACGCGAACGGACGGTTTCTCAATCCGAGCGGTCGCAAGTATACGCGACCAATCACAATGAGAAATCCGACCGCCCGAGTTGAGAAATCTCCCCGGGAGGTTGATTTTCCACGCTCGCGCTCACCAACTTGACGTTGACAATCGCGGACAAGGAAAAATCTTGCAAGGGGGTGGATTTCCCTCACTCGCACTCGCCAACTTGGCGTTGATGAACGCGTAGCGAAGCAGAGTTTTTCAGAACTCCGCAAGCTCCGGGTAACGCGGAGTGCAGAAAACTCCGCAAACTCCACGAGCGGAGCAGAGTTCACCGCCCAGACTTACTATTAAAATGCAGTTTTGTGAATCCCTAAATAAACATAAACTTACTCAAAGTGTAAGTTTACCTTTGTGAATCAGGCCCATGGTGTCGCCAGGCCTGGGTGAATGATGCTCTCTCCATACCCTGGCCTTAGGGGATTCTTTATGCTCCTAGCCAATTCCTGTTTTTCATCAATTAAAGTATTACTTATTTGCAGGATTGTGTGAGTGATACACCCAAAATTGCAGGGACAAAAGTTCAGACTTTATTCTTTGCAGACAACACGCTCATTTTATCCAAAACGCCATCAGGATTAAACAACCTACTGAGAAAGTTTAACCAATTTTATCTAGAATATGTCCTAGAAATAAATAAGTTCAAAACTAAATACATGGTATTTAGCCATAGGAAGTAGTCTAGAGAAAATGTGGCTCTAGATGGAGTCAAACTAGAAAGAGTCCCAGATTTCATATATCTATGGGTTAGTCTATCAGATTCCAATAGCTGGCCTGCACAGATGACAAAAAGTATTTTGACACTAAAACATTGAGCTGGATCTATTGTCAATTTTGCAAATAAAGCTTCTACATATCCTATATCACCTGCCTTGGAAATGTATAGGGCCCAAACAAGTGGTGCTGCATTCTATGGAGCAGAGATGTGGGGTTGCTGTAACCTTGAACTATTAGACAAAGGAGAAAATGTTTTTCTAAGATCCCTACTGAGGCTTCCAAGGGGCACGTCCTTACTTCCATTAAGGTACAATCTCAATGTCAGACAGATATCTGATGTAGCGCACCTCAAGCCCTTACTGTATTGGGTTAGGCTATGGACCTCTGAGCACCTTGTCCCATACAGAGAATGCCTGAGAGACATATTAGCCCATTGATTCGTACTCAAATCCCCCTGGGTGCTTCATTTTAAGACTTGGCTAATCAAGCTTGGTCTGTCTGTCTGAGTACTGGTTTCATCCATCTGCAATGACAAGTAGTGCCCGAGCCTATGTCAAATCCCATTACTGGGACAAAGTTTTGGGTTCACAAATCTCCGTGAGTCCCACAGATACATACCTGTTGTTGAAATGTGGCCCTTCCTTTGAACATTTCATGAATTATGTGAATGTTCCATCCAAGGGGTCTCGTTTTATTAAATACAGGTTGGAGATTTTACTCACTGCATCTTTTACTTCCTCCTGGAAGAACTCTACCAATTCTTCTTTTAAACACTGCCCCATGGGATGTCCGGTAGAAGAAAATGATGAGCATATATTGTTTTTTTGCAGTGCCTATGCTAAGCAGCACACCTATTGGATTATCCCTTTGTGTCGATTATTTGACATTACCGATAAGAGTAATGCTTTGCGAATATGTAAGACTGACACCAGGACCAGCATTGTTTATTTGGTTACAAACTATTTAAATTCTATTTGGCACCTTAGATCAAAGATTGTGGGATTCGATAATGATTAGAGGAGACTTGATTTGCACTATGTTATCTATCATACTGTATTAGGCATTTTAACTTTTGGAATTGATATGCTTGTATCTCTTGCATTTTATTCAGTAATGGATTATTTATGTGCTGTGAAGTTTTTATGTATTTTATGTACTTTTATGGTTTTAACATCTGAAATAAAGTTTTTGGATGATGATGATTCTCATTGCTCCTTTTTTTAACCATGTCTGTTGCTGCGGATTCTGCCCAGGAGGGACTTTGTCCATCTTTGTCTTCCTCCTCTGCCTCTTCAATTCCCTACTCTTCTGTTCATTCAGTTGCAATACCTCAAGCTGACAGCTTGGAATGTGAGGATGTAGGCTTGGAGAAGGTAGGATGCTCTCTCCATACTCTGGCCTCAGGGAATCCTTTAAGAGTTTCATCCAATTCACCTCCTCCAGGTGCTTCAGAACATTTGAAGGGAGAGGAAATGAATCATTCTCATTGCTCCTTTTTGGCTAGGTTGCCCCTGGTTTCTGTTTCTAATGAGCCTGTCCAAGGGGGAATTTGTCCATCTTTCTCTTAATCCTCCACCTCTCCAATTCCCTACTCGTCTTTTCATTCAATTGCAACACCGCAAGCTGACAGCTTGCAATGCAAGAAGGTAGACTTGGAGCAGTTTGCATGCTCGAAACTTGTTCTTGACATCCAAGCATCACGTAAGCCATCAACCTGAAAATCATCCAAAAACACTAGGGTTAATTTCTCAAATGGCGTTCTTCTAAAAATTTAGACCCCCTAACTATCGATCCTTTCCAGATTTTAGAGTTTCTGAGAGATGGATTTTTACAAGGGTTATCTCCATCAACTCTTTCTTCTCTGTGGGCAGCCATTAACGCTCTCAATGTGCAAGGGAATTTTTCTAAAATCTTTTTCCTGGTTTAAAGACTCCTGAAGAGTTGCAGGCTAAGAGACTAGTTGTTTCGAATCCAGTTCCTTCTATTAATCTATTGATAGTTTTAAGGGGGTTACAGTTAAGCCCTTTCGAACCCCTAGAGACATTGCATATAACCTGGGTAGCTGCTAAAACAACTTTTTTTGGTTGCATTCATTTCGGTGAAGAGGTTAGGTGAGTTAGGAGAATTAATGTCATCCTTCCCTCACTTAAGTTTATTCCCAGATAAGTAGTCCTTATGTTGGATCCTACAGTTGTACCGAACATTAGTTCTTCCATCCACTTAGCACAAGAAGTGGTCTTGTCAGGTTTTTATTCTGAAAGAGACAATTTTCCTTCTCTATTGGATGTTAAAAGTTAAAAGAGCATTATCCAGCTATCTGAATGAGCCAAAGGCTTTTAGAACATCCAGATCACTTTTTGCTTCTCATAGGTCGGCCAATAAAGGTAGCAAGGTCTTGTCCCAAACAATAAGTAGATGGGTTCGTCAGGTGATAATTTAAGCATATAAATCAGTAGGGGAGCTCATCCCTTCAGATATTCAAGTACACTCAACCAGAGCAGTGGCGACTTCTTGGGCATAATCTGGTTCGGTATCTATTTACGAAATTCTTTAGGGCAGCGACATTTGTAAAAACATTACAGCCTGGATTTGTCAGATTCTGTTGGATCTTTTGGTTCTCTAGTCTTGAAATCAACAAGAATGTAATTGTTAAATTAATAATTTCTTCTGAGCATCATATGTTGTTGCATTGTTTCTACTTGGCAAATCCTCTCATTTAAGGACTGGGACGAGGAGGCCATAGACGAGGGGGTAATGAAGGTTACCAGTAAGTAGTTCGGCCATTACTTACTAACAGCCACTCGAGTGTTGGAAGGACAATTGGGAGAAAACAGAGATAATGCCTTCTTGTTGTCACAAGTTCAATGTCAATTGACAATCATTAAGGGATTTAAATTATTCTCTGCTTATGCATTTTTCCTAAACAGGATAAAAGTATAACCATTACTAGAATGAAAACAGCATATCTAATTTCATTTCCTAAGAAATTTAGCAGCACCAGGTATAGGTCCTTTTAAGCTTCCTTAGATTGTTGAAAGAAAACCCTGTAAAACTCGAGGAAATTTATATTACAGTCAGTATTCTAAAAACTATGAATTACCATTTCCTAGCACCAAAGTAGTTTTTCTCTTGTGAAATACACCTTCACTAAGGCAGGAAGGATTATAAACTGTGCTTAATTTGAGCCTGTGGTTGGCGGTAGGGCCCATCAGCTCTTATTGTTGGGAACCAGCACTTATTTTTTATTTATCAGACATTTCCAGAGAGCAAGAGAGGTAAACACACACAAAGCGGAAAAAAGGAGGAAGAGAAAGACGGAAACAGTCACAAAGGGAGAAAGCAGGAACCTGCAGGATTGAGATAAAGTGGTAGGGTGTGCCTGGTAATCGATTAAGGATCCATCAGGTTGGTTCCAGCCTATGCAGACTTGGTATTTGGCGCTTTGACATGTAATAGTGCTGACTGTGGGATTCTAGGCAGAGTTTAGGGCACCGACACTCTTATTAAACACTTCTTATAAGTATCAGAGAAGTTGAAAGAATAATAATAGAGAAATAAAACTGTTACTTCTCTATTTGTAAATAATATTCTTTGGTTAATGAGGACGCAGCTAAATAATAAGGGTAAGAAAAGAAACACTGGAACTGTAGGTTAATTTGCAGTTGCTGAGGGTGGACAAAGAAGGAGATACAATCCATACTCAAGATTTGATGTTGATCAAGAGTGGTGGTGGTCAGGTGCGGAGAATCTACCAAGAGTTTAGCACAGAACAGACATGCTAGTTTTTAGGTCAGGGAAAAAAACAGAATGCCCAAAGTACAGGACTAAGCACACAGGCTAGAGTTTATGTCACATGAGAAAGCAGGAGTGGAGAATCTGCCCAGGGTGTGCATTGAACAGATGTGCTAGTGTTCAGTTCATTGCATCAATTAGGCAAGCAGAATCTGGTTATGCTTGAGCACGGAACAGGCAGAGCAGACACCCTGGTGTTGAAGTCATAGCAGAAAGCAGGAGCGGGGTCAGAAGCTCAGAACCAGGCATAACCACTTAAGTCAGCAACGAGAAAATATAGGCACGTGTGTCCATTATTTGAACTGAGGTTTTTAACTTTAGAATTCTAAGATGGCCACCTCTCAAAAGAGGGATGAGACTGGTACCCACCGTAAGAGGATTCTGACACTGCGGAGAGTTTTCAGGCTGAAACAGGTTAGGCTGTTATCTATGTAGGTGGTAGCCTTGAGTATGTCAAAGAGGTTGGTTTGCAAGACGAGATTGAAGGCTGTCTAGTTGTATATCTCTCACTGGGGAAATCAGAGCAGGGTATATGTCAGATAGATTGATATTATTGTTTGGGCCTTGACCTTGTGTATCTTCTCAGTGAAAAGGGAATTGCTAGTGTTGCATTTGTCAGTAGTTTGTGGAATGAAGGCTCTGACAGGATGTTGATGCAATGTTTGCACATTTTCAAGAGTGCTTTGTATATTTTGGTGGCTTCGTTGATGGTGATCATGTAGGTGGTAGTTTTGGGGAAGGGTAATAGGTGTCAGCATGCAGAGCCAAGTTTGTTGGGTACAGTGAGATTGTTAGGGCTCTTAATTTCGTTTTTCTCTGCATATTGTGTGCTTGTTCTTGGCAAGCCCTGGGACTATAATAGTGCTGCAGGTTTGAGTTTGTGTGATTGTGTTTTCATTGGTGCCGTGGGGTTCACATGGGGTTTCAGAGTGGTGTAAATGTTGAGGAGTGACGTGATGTCTGTTGTTGGCTGGAGGATTAAGAAGAGCTTTATAAATTCTTCTTGAGGGAGTCTATGGGGATGTCTGTGAGTGAGCAATATTTTCGGTTTTCCCATATAGGTGGCCTTGGCAAGTTTGTGTGGTTTGAAGAAAGGAGTTGGAGACAGTCACATGGGCATACCAGTCCTGAGAATTTGGGACTTGCCACTGATTCATACAGGACTGAGTGCAGGTGTTGCCTTTTGAATTGGTAGTATTAATGATGTGTCAACTTAATGATCATGGTACTGAGGAGGGAGTTGAGGGAGTCTTCCAGGTTCTCGGTGCTCGAGTATCAGTATCAACTGAATGAAGTGTAGGGACTCATCGATGAAAGAGAGCAACTCTATCAGAGGATGGCAAGGCTCAGGTTACTGGACCCACATCGGAAAAAATGGCAAATAGAAAATGTGAGATTCCACTTATTGGGAAAAACAAAACCCATATAAGAAAATGTAATGCAAACAAAAGGGGGGGGATTCAGTTAAGGAATGGAGAGGCAGGAATCAAATGTATGATATCAAAAATAAAGGTAAAACCTCCCCAACCATAGATCAGATACTACTTATTTGACATCAGAAGTCCCTTTTTATTGACTCTGAGCTAAACGTATTTTCTTTTTATGAATTTTAAATTATTTTAGAAATATTTTTCCCTTTTTTTTGAAAAAGTTGTACACCAAAGAAATACATAACAATTTACACAAAAATTTCAAAAACACGCATCTCTATTTACAAAACCATCAAAATATATAGTGCAAATGGTTACAAAAGACAATCAAATTGACGACAAAATTGAAAAACACGCTACTTAGAAGACAAACACATACTTGAAAGATATCATAATAAAAAACTTTACATTCTATCCTACAGTCTTGTAAATTATATTAGCTGGGACTTTTAGCACTGGGTCATCCTGGCTGTTATAATTGAAGAGGTCCTAAGGGGGCCAGAGTAATTATTCTGACTTCTAAGTTTGTGCTTCATCACTTTAGCGCAAACATTTTAAGGAGATTTATTTTATTTTCAATGGAGTTGACTCTTGGCCTCAGCAAATGATTAGCCAACGCGTTTCGACCTTCAGATTTAGGACAAAGAGTTGATTTTGAATGAAGGTCTTCATCAGGGCAGGATAAAATTCAAATGACGTGCTGTAGGTTTCCGGCCGTCTTGTCTATTGTTGATTTAGTAAATCACACGGCAGGTTACGTAGTCTTACTCCTTCTGATTGGTACGTTGATGTTTTCTCTGAAGCATCATATCATTTATCTTCATTGCATCAAGCCCACAGCTTGGCGTGAGCTCAAACCAATATGTGAAGATTTGGAGAACAGAGCATCATTAGGAAATATCAGAATTAGTAACTCGGTGAGGAAGTAGAAGGTGCTCATATTTTAGAATTCTTATAGTTTCCAGTGGGGAAAGAAGTTGGGATAAAGTGGGCTAGAGAAAGAATGCAATATTCAGAGAATCGCAAAAACAATCACAGCTGGCCCTGTGGATGATTTGAAAACCACATCTGCTAGCACGTCGCTATAATATCAAGGTAGGAAATTTGGGGAAAGTGAGAAACGGAAGGAGAAAAGGAAGGAACATGGAACCGAAGAGAAATAGCTACCATACCTAAAGAAAAGGAGAAGACTATTCAGTCACATCCAATGTCTTGAGGGTGAGGTGTAGCAGCATCCCCAATGAGTACTTCAAGAGCTCTACCACAGAGGTGGGAAGTGAAGTTGGGAATTCCTGCAAATGTGTGAAATAGGAGGAGGCACAACGCCGCATTTACAGAGTTGCTCTTGCATGGATTGGTGTTCATGGGCAATTTGGCATGTAACAGAGCGAAAGGCAGATAGATACTCACACCACATTGGAAAGACTGCCGATAGAATTCACAAATTCAGTTTGTTGACACTGTACAATACAGAGAGTGCTGAAATTATCTGGCCCAGAATCACTGATTCCAAACGGTAGTTTCGCCCCTGTAACTTGCATTTATGATAACTTGTCCTGACTAGTTGCTTATAGAAAACATAACAGTAAAAAAGCTGCCATATTGCTGGCTAGCTCATCCTTCAGTGTTCCAGTCGTTTGGCCTTGTACACCTCTGGTCCTTACGGTTCGACAAAGGCCTTGCTGTTCTATTGGAGTTTTCATTTTCTTTGCTCTGAATATGATTTTAGATCCTATTTTACCTTTATGACGAACCTATCCCTTGCTTTCAGAAATTGTTGGCCAAACAACATATATGATGAGCCAAACACTGCACCTCCTTCACTTTTGGATATCCTAGAATAGATGCACGATGGTCAGATGCTGGTATCCTGGAATCAGATGCATGCAGTGCCTAATTTGTAAAAAGAAACTAAGTGCTGGTTCCCAAAGCTGTGCTCAGAAGCCTGCGTCCAGCGCTATTAAATGTCAGCACGCTGAAAACCAAGGCTGGGTAGTCTTCAATTCACCTGAGACCTATATAATACACTACCAGGCACCCCCTGTCCATCTATCTCATTCTTGCAGGTTCCTCCTTTCACCCTTTGTGATGGTTTTCCATTTTTCTCTTACTCCTTTTTTCCGTTTCTGTGCTTTTCCCTCACTTGCTCTCGGGAAATGTCGGATCAGGAAAAATAAGTTAAGTACACATAAAAATGATGGATGGCATGCTAGAATTAATCTCAGCCGCTGATAATTACTCGGGCCGCATCCCAATCCATTGTTTTTTTGCACACAATGTCACATCACTTCGAACCAGCTATATGCAAATCAGTCTTGACCCTGCTCCAATCGGAACAGTCCAGTCCAAACTGCCAAGCCAGGTCTTCCCTGAACTGGAACACAAGCAACTAGGGATGGGTTTCGCCCTAGATATGGACAAGCAACCTCCCATCACCTTTTGTGTGTGTCATGTACCGCCCTAAGTAGCATGGGTATGCCCAGACGTGCTTCCCATGCTCACTGTGTCACCGGAACCAAGCTGTACCCGGTTGAAGAGCCCATAGCTAGGGCAAAATTGGTCCTGGGTTGCTTGTGTTCCGGTTCAGGGAAACCTGACTTGGCAGTTTGAGGTGGACTGTTCCCATTGAAGCAGGATCAAGACTGATGTGCATATAGCTGGAGCCAAAGTGAGGTGGCATGGTGAGCAAAAGAACGGTAGATTGGAGAGCTATCCCGAGCTATTGCTAGTGGTTATACTTATTGCAAGCAACCTCCCTTAACCTTTTGTGTGTTTCAGGAAAAATAAGTGCCAGTTCCCAAAAATGAGTTCCGGTGGCCCTAACTAGCAAGCAACCGGCTGAAGTAAAGCACTGGATGCATGATGGTCCAATTCATAATTATTAGCAAATACTTTTCTCTCCTAGATTCAGAATTAAGGAATGGCGGCTGCTAAGCTGACTCTCAGAATGTCACGTTTTGCCGGGACTGCTTTCACTTTTCGGACCACTATGCTTGAAGATTCATATTCCAATACGGACACCAATTGGTAATTCATTTATTAATTACTAAGAAATGCTCTTTTCATATATAAGAAAAACCAACGCCCTACTTAGCCCGAAATACTGAAGGCGGATACTCATCAAGGATAGATTCCTTAGCAGTCATTACAATGTTTGAAACACACCGGACTGCTTTATGATTCTCTCACTGTTTTCTTCGTGCTTAGCCATTACAGTATATGTCTTGCTCTTTGTTTTTTTCTATTCACCTTGTCTTTGGAGTTTTTAACTTTGCAGAGATTCAGTGATGCAGGTACAATGGCCATCTATCCATTCAGTATGACACATTATATCACAAAAAAAGTCTGAATTACAAAGTGGTGATGCATATGTGATCGAGCTTAGTGGTTCTTAACCTGTAGTCTGGGGACCCCTGGGGGTCTGCGACACCTCCACAGGGGGTCTGCAACTGCTTAGAGTATCAAATAATATTAACAGATAATAAAGGTGTATATCAAGAAACAAGCCAAATGTAAAATTGCAAATTTTACAACGTTCTGTAAATGAGAAGGAATTTGTAATTGGAGGCTAAAAATGAAGTTGGTGTCCTCAAATTGACTCATGGGAGCAGTGAAAGTGTATCAAACAGAATATAGTATGGACAATGGGTGGCCTCTGTTGAATTTAGAAAAGCTTCAGCTTTCCCATTAAAATTAAAATGTTATTTGGTTTTATATTTGTCAGTTAAATCAATTATTTCACCATTTCTACATCTACTTGATGAATACTTGTTTCAAAATATTTTTGTATTGTTTTGTGCTCAGATCATTGAAATTGCTTAGGCCGGGGTCCCCGAATTCCAGTAATAATTTAGTGGGGCCGACAGATTCCAGTAATGATTCAGTAGGGTCCCCAGATTCCAGTAATGATTCAGTGGGAGTCCACAGAAGTGAAAAGGTTGAGAACCACTGACTAGATTAATGCTTGTCAGCGTGACCTTTACTTACTTAAACAAGCATTGTTGATGTGGCATGTGTGCTGGTGTCATGGCTGAACTGAATTGTCTTTAGGATCTGCTTCTATAACTTGATGTCACCTTGAGACAACAGCAATCGTACTCCTGATAGTACATGGGTACCAAACCCTTTCCAAGTTTTTACACCCAGAGCACAGTCAGAACCTAGAGGTCGAATCGACAAGCTTTAGGGACTCTATCAAGACACTGTAATTAATGTGAATTTCAGGTTTTTGTTCTGTCTCTATCTGCCAAGGTTACTTTTAAATACAATGGTAGGATTTTTTTCCAGATCATAAATTGCTTGAAATAAACATTCTATACGACAGGGCATTTCCATTTGGCCTTCTCTGACGATCTCGGTGAGATATATCACGCCGGCATCAACATCTGTTAGTATCTCAGTCAGAGGCTAATGTGTCTGCTTTCTACGCTATTTTAAGTTATCTACACAAAGTATGTGGAACTTATTGTAAGGCTAGGCCTGCATTATTACAATGTACACAGAGCGACAACCGGAATGTTACCAACATCCAGTAGAATCTATTGGCGAAATGGACCATTGGAATTTTCACCAGGGCTCTTTTCTAGCAATTTTGGATCTAATGACTTCTTGTTCAGCATTCGTTGGTTGTAAATCGTTTCGCATTTTAGATTGACTGTTCTGTGAGTGCGTTACATGACTTGATACTGTTACAATAGGTTAATCAGGACTTTGGAGGTGTAGAGTTACCTCTGGAGACAGTATGAAGCGCTTTTAAGAACACGTTCTCTGGAGAGCCGGGCGCCTGGCAGTCAGTCCTATGGAGATTCAGGATTATTGTCAAATACCGGTCTCCTCCGGGTGCTGGGGCCGTTTGCAGCCAGAGCCCAAAGCCACACGTGAAGCACATGCAGTGACTTATGAAAACAACAGGAACAGTGTCAGAAGTAAAGGTAAGGGCCAGTACTGTGATGGCCTCACAGTGCCTCAGCAAGGACGGCTCTTGCAAGTACCCAGAAGAGATGGCTCAGGGACACAGAATACAGGCTGAGGAAAAAGTGCAGAGTGAGCAGATGAACTCAGCATGTTGGGTCTCTGAGCAGGGCAGAATGGGAAGCACTAGCAGAAGTTAAAGCACACACACTGAGCTGCGCTGCGCTGGAATCGAATGTTCACAAGGTGGTGGTGGTAGAAATTCCGAGAGAACTGGACGGTTGAATGACGGAGTGTCGCCTTTCACGGAGTGTCGCCTTTCTTAATTTGAGCCAGTGCGAGTGGTTTTCGGTGCTCCGTAGACATACAACCCTCCGCACCGGCACTTCATTAGTCAACATCAGTACTTATGACAGACTGCCACCTAGTGGCGCTTTTTTGCCTAATTTAGAGATGAGCACCGCCACAGTTTATTAATTCCAAAGACTAATACCTGTCGCCCAAGCCATTCTTATAGCTTTGGGGGCCTGAAATAGTCTGAACCGTCCGAATTGTAAGTGTGTGGGGGTTAGTAATTGTGTTGGTACTGTCATTGGCAGAGCTGGCAGGGCCAATCGGGGGTGCAAGCTGTGGTAGCTTCCCGACCAGGGACCTGACACTTATGTTTTTGCAAATTAGGCACTGGTCAGGGACCGCAGGCTTTGGCTCCCCAGTTTTGGAGAAGCCCAGCATTTATGAGTTTATTTGGAGACAAGCTCGTCTCCATTGGGGAAATTTCATGAAACCGCATATGCAGCTCCCATCCTAAGCCAAAAAGATTTTACTCACTCGATACCTTTAAAATAAAAATTGCATTATCCCGAAACTGACGTATGCAGGCTACTTCACGCTGTACATAACCGAATAACTAAACAAATATTAATAGTTAACCTGTGAAATTTGCTCACACAAAGCTGTAACCTATCGACCTTCCCCCATAATTTAAAAAAATAAAGATCTAGTAATTAAACTAAACTTCTAAGCACCACCCTCTCACACTGCCTCCATAAATTAGAAGCTTGTGAAATCACCTCTACTCATCCACAAATTAAATTACGATTTCTTTCAAAAGATTAAATGTATTAAATGGTACTTAACTGAACAGGAGCAGCATTTACAAGAGAAAGGGCATTCTATTGCAGAGATATTTATGGGATGTTAAAATTCCAGTTCTGGATTGTTGTTTATTGTTCTGGAAAGTTCTTTAAAGGTGCTGCAGGAGTAGCAATTAAAAGGTTTCTGCATAATGGTAGCATCCGGTCTTGTAATGAAATCATGGCACTACTGCAGATGTTAATAAAGCGAAACTCAGAAGTTGGAGGAGGAGGCAGCAGCACTGGATAGGCCAGTGGAACAAGAAACTCCGTCCCCCCATGGCTGTGGCCAGTTTTGTGTTTTTTCCTCCATTGTTTTAAAATTGTAGAAACTACCAGTGGGCAAAGCCCTGAGACTGTGGCAGGGTTAAGACAGGAACAGGTAGACATGATGTTCAACTAGCCACGCAGTTCAGAATGGCAGGGCGAAAACATGCTGGAGTGGAATGAGGAGGCCTCAGTGGCTCAAAGGGCAGGATGGGACAGATTACGCAGGAGGTCTGAGGAGTGTCATGACAAAAGCAATTGCACATGATACATTGAATAAAGTGTCCCTTACTGCAGGATTATACAGATATTTATTGCAAGTTAGTGAACCATTCCTTCACAATGTCACAGAATTTGATTGACTGTAATTATCTGTAACTTTATCCTTTCTTATTCTTCCTACAATGGGTAGAAGTAATGCATAAACTGCCCAGCTGGAGTGGATTCGCTTTATGCACGTATTACATCCTGTAAATGATGTGCTGCTCTTTTAGTATTGATGTGATTAGTACTGATTTGAGCAGCAAAAAGCAATGGTGTGTGCTGCTGTGGTGCGGCACCAATAATGCAAGCGGACATATTGTGCAGCTCAGCTACTGAGTGGCTGTCTCCTGCCCTCTCCATTATACACCAAAGGACCATGATTTGTGTTGTCTTCTTACAAGAGCTAGACTAGTTCAATCTACGGATCAAAAGTTAAATCAATGTATCAATGTATGTTTCTGAATGAATATATGTATAACAAGTATTTCTACAAGAAAGTTCAAAATGTAGTTTAATTGAAGGCAGGGCACGCTATTTTCATATAACTATCTCCGGTTTTCCCTGAAGTAATAAAGAAACGGGGCATATTATCAAGCTCCCTATCGCCGCGTTAGCGGCACTTTCCTGCCGCTAATGCGGCGATATTTCTATCACACTATTAACAAGCTGCAGCTAACGGGCCTGAGCCTGAGTTTTTTAGCGATAGCGGCCGTGTTTTTACCTCTAAGCATGTCAGCGATATATATCGCTAATGACATGCAAAGTAGGCGTTCCTGACTAAAACTCCATTGAAACAGTCGCAAACACAACTTTCCCCTATTATCAATGCCCGCGAAGCGATAGGAAAATTCGCGCTAACCGCGCTTATCACTGGAATTTAACGGCTGGAATAAACTTGCCTTAACCATCTTGTCAATGGGGGGTGGATTGTTAGGTTAAGTACTCACTTGCCTATTAGCAAGCTTTTCATTTGCGCAGTGAATTTAGCGCTTGAATTCTCACGCTATTGCTGGGTTAACTCGCTATCGCTGGATTTCCTATCGCCTTTGCGATACGCGTTGATAATACCGCGGTATCCCGGCGAGGAAATCCAGTGATAGCCGGCGATAAAAAAAACAGCGCTAAGCGCGCTTTGCGATAAACATCGCAGAACCTTGATAATATGCCCCAACGAGTTTTGGAAAGGCTCAATAGCGCCATAAAGACATCTGAATAGATTAGCAAAGCAAAGAGACCTCGGTGGTCCCACCGGCGTTACTCCAGGCCTGCAGTGAGACACTTCGGGGGCCCTGGCTGCAGACACATCTTCATAGATACTTTGTGTGCCTTGAACTCGACATTCGAAGCAGGTAACCTGATCCTTGACCCAAATCGGGGTGTAATATGTACTGAGGAAATAACAGATATTATGCATTTTGTTATTGGTTACAAACAAATATGTTAAGCCGTGTAATGCAAAGTAATAGCAATGCCAACTTTGTTGATTAAAATGGGCGCTGACAGGCAGAGCGGTCGTGTCCTCCTGTGCTGAACCGTATCTCTTCACTAAATGCACACTACCATCAGGGCACGAGTCGGGGGTACACGCGGGTGGACGGCGTCCCCCCACTTTTTTCACAGGGTGGACGCCGTCCACCCTGCCAAGAAGTGTGGCCCCACATAAAATATGCTGAATTCGTCCCGGTGTAATTTACAAACACCGGGACACATCCTGCAGCGCCTGCACGTTGTTATCTGCTTTCTATCTGCAACAACGTGCAGGCGGGGACGGGGCTCTCTTCGTTCTGACTCCTGCTGGGCCCATAACAAAGGCCGAATTTGTGGGGTCATCAGGCCTCCTTTTGTTGGAGTCTCCTGGCTGGGAGCAGTCAGGAGCCTCACACCTGATGCAAATGCAGCAGAGGGGAAACAAAGGCTCACACCTTGTTAGCACTTCACACATACTGAAGAGAGGCAGCTTTTAACTTTGTTCAGCCTCTGTTTAGGAGATATGCATGCACTGTAGAAACTTCAGATGTGTTGATGTTTCCCAGCATTTGCACAAAATAAATGGCATTTATATAGCGCTTATACCCCTGAGGAGGCGTTGTAATAATTTAAATATCACTATTTCTTTTAAAGCAGTATGGCTAGAGAAAACTTAACGCTGATAAAAGGTAACATTGTTTTATGTGTAGCGTACAAAAGTGTGAATCTTCTGCCTAAATCAAGAGGGTTTGCAAGTATACTCGAAATGTGCTCAAATGTACTCATGATACACCTGCTAAACATATATGTGAGGGCTTAAGATCTGATGTCACTTCTTGTGATGCCAGTTCCTGTGATGTCACGCGCTGTGATGTCACGCGCTGTGATGTCACGCGCCGCGATGTCACGAGCTGCAATGCCACGCGCTGCGATGCCACTTGCATACTGATTAACTAGGTTAGTCCCCCCACTTCTTTTTTTAGCACTTGTGCCCTGACTACCATATTCAGCTCATCGTCGACGAAGGGGCTGTCTTGCCTAAAAGTGAGCAGAGCAGGGAAGTGCTAATATAAGGAACGGCCTACGTCACAGGTTCGCCGACAGCAATCCTACATTGTTAAGGAGCTGTTCAGTGGTAAATGGCAGTTTGTCAATGAAACTTTCCGAAACGAGCTGCTTTTGGTTGGAAATGTAGCAGCCTTTGCTGGCGCATCTAAAGTAATTACAGATCTTGACACTAAAACATGGCACAAAGCAAAGGATCCACACAAAATACACTTAAAAGGTCACAACATCAGACAACTGTCAAAACAGAACACAAAACAACAAACGCAGTACAACACAACAGCATAATGCCATATTGCAGCACAAAAAGTACAAAAAACAACACATCACCACAACCACAAAACAAGTATGCACCCATCTGCTATTCACATATTACTACCTACACAATCTGTTTTAATGATATGGTGGATAAGGTGTGTGCAACACGCACACATTTATGTATCATAAAGGACATGTAATAGCACGGGTGATCCTATCCCAACTCTTAGGGGCCGATTCCGATTTCGGCCGGAAGGGCACCGAACGATGGTCGGAGCCCTTCCGACCGAATCGGAACGTGCCGGCCGGATTCCTTTCCGACCGAGCCATTCCGATGGGCTCGGTCAGAAAGGAATCCGACTCGGATTTCCGGATGGCTTACGACGAGTTCGGAGAGCCCGTCCGCCGTCCGGAAATCCTTCAGTACTCCCCCGGCCGCCTCTTCACGACCGAGGGAGTACGATGGCAGTATTTCACTGCCTTTTCGTGCCGGTCTTTCTGGCACGAAAAGGCAGTCGGTAACTGTCTTTGGGGGCCCCTAGTAGGGCCCCCATGGGTGCGAGGCCCGCCGAATGGCGGCCTGGGGGCACCTATGGTGCCCCACTGTTGATCCCTGCACCCGGTGGCATGCACCTTGGGGTGCCGGCCACAGGGTGCAGGGATGAACTGCACCCCTGCTTTTTACAATGCAAGCATGCATTCCGCTCGGAATGCATGCTCCCATTGTGCAGTATACGAGTGCGACCGAACAGGGTTCGGTCGCATCGTACTTGCAGGGCTGTAACCGACGACAGCAGGTCGGTCGGTTACGGCTCCTGGACGATGTCGGACGGACCTGAGCCCGTCCGACATCGGAATCGGCCCCTGAGTTTCAGGGGAGCAGTTGAAACGGAAGGCGCAGACACTTCTAGTCATCCATGTTTCCATGTTCTGCTCAGACACTTTTTCACAGCGTATGCCGGCTTTGGCTGCAGGCGTTACCATCCATGTCTCATGTCACCAGCACGATATTTTTAGAGGTCGGAAGTGATGTCATTTCCGTATTTAAGGTGCGTACTGAATATTACAAGCAGACTGTAGTTAAGAAATTAGGTACATGTTTTTAAACATATTGCAGGCTTCCGTGTAATGTATATTGGTGATCCCTTAGGGCCTGGTTACCAGGGACCCCTGTCTGATCCCATAATTATCTCACCCGATAAAATTCTGCCCATGGGTGCTGGGAATTTATTGGGTGTGACAATTATCACAACGTTTTGTGGAATAACGTGTATTTTGGTGATTAACACATTCTCCCAGTTAAATTCTGGCAGGTTTGACTGGTGAAATGTGACAAATTGTGCGAACTTTAAAGCACCAGTTAATTACGTGGGGCAGGAGATATCACCCCTCATCATTGTGATCCCTTCACAAACAGGTGTGCGTAGAGATGGAATTTAACATACCACATGTAATCAGGCCCATCGTGGCGAAAAAGTGCATGCTGGGTGCCTTTCTGAGGTCGCAGGTATCACATGTGACTTGCAATATCCTTTTGTGGGCCAAGCTTCCTGTTATCTATGAGTGTGCAGATCTTTCCTTATCCCAGCACCCAGATTACCTGCAGGGGCATGCTCCCGGAAGAAGAACGACGTCACCAACTCAGAGCACTCAAAAACAAAATTGCACAGTCTGTGAAACCTAGTCTTTCTTTTTTAATGAGAATCTCATTCGGACTTGAAGCAGCACGACCGGTGAATGAATACAAAAAAAGCATGCTGAAGTAAACAGAGCATGAGGATGCTGGCTGCAGTGACAGCAAAAGGTAATTACAACCATCCAGGTTATACAAGCAGATACTTGTAATAATTAGAAATTGGAGGCAGCAGAGCAGGGGGCTGCTCAAATAATGCTTTAAGAGGCCAGAGTCACTGAGTAAAGTTCATTGCAGCAAAGGAAATGAAAAAAATAATGTTAAGAAGTTGCAGGCCCTAGCTTCAAACAAAGCACATTTTTAGTCAAAGCGTACTATTAATAAAAGAACCCTGCACCATATATTATGGTCTAGTACAACTCACGTAAAAACAGATGAAAATTCAGGGGTGGCTCCTCCGCAATGGCGGAGGAGCGTTGCCCCACTGGCTCAAAGACAGGTGGTGAAAAATAAAATGATTATCTATAATCGTTTTATTTTTCACTTGCTGGTTCTGAGCCAGCCTGTGCAGAGAGTGGCGGGGCCGGGGCATGGGAGGGGGAGGAGATTGCACAGGGAGTCTAATGCTTGCCCAGTGCCTGCTGGGATCAGGAAGACCGAGGAGCGACGCAGAGGAGGCGTCGGGCTGCTCCAGGTAAGTGTTTTTTTTTTTTATTATTACCACCCTCGCGCTCGCCCTCCCATGCTCCTCCGTACCTCCTCCACCCGCCCACCACTTCTTCATTGTGTCGGCTGCCATTGACCTAATTTACAAAATGCATTAATTAAAATAAATAAATAACTAAGTCTGTCTGTAAAAGGGGGAAGGAGATGTGACATTAAACGGAAGCTTCTGTGCAGAAGCATCTCCTCACCCTTGCTACTCCTTGTAGCACCTTCTCAAGTTGGGGGTGGTCTGGTAGAGATAGGAAAGTACAAATCTTAAATGCAACTGGAATAAAAAGATACATTTTCGTACCATGATATTGGCCACCTCCAGTGTGCAGTGAATCTGATCAAACTTTTTCCATGAAATCAGGTCAGCTCATGTCAATATTCGCAATACTGGGCTCGAGTGTGCTTTGCTGCATCAACCTGTATGAACATGTGGGTCTTTTAACCATGTTGAATCCTTATATTTACAGCGAATTGAAGTCCTGGATCCCCCAAAACACCAGTTCTTTACATACCTCCTGAAGGTCCCTCTTCCGTTCTAACATCTTGAAACATCTTGTGATCAGAGAATATATTGCCCCTAATTTGAGGCAACTATCAAAATCTTATTTCTGTTAGACTTGTCCTTGCCCAATTGTGAGAAACTGGGTGCTGTTGCAGTACCCCCCACTTTTTGCCTGACTTTTGATGCAATTTTGACTGAGGTGTACTTGGTCCCTGCTAACCAGGTTCCCAGTATCGTTGTTCTTTCCCTAAAAATGTACCACGATTGGCACAACTTCAGCTACCCCTGTGAGTCTTTAGTAAATGGTACCCCTGGTACCTAGGGCATGGATACTGAAGAGGGTCCTCCGGGGCTGCAGCACTGGTTGTGCCACCCCAGGGCCCCCTCACCAAGGCTATGCTCTCTGCCATTGCAGGCTGCGTGTCTTGGTGCAGGAAAATCGGAAGAGTCGATATGGCACACAACCCTGTGTACCATGCTACCCATACACTGCATAAGATAAAGTAAGTCAACCCTACTGTAGGCCTTTAGCCCTAAGGTAGGGTGCACTATATCTCAGGGGCATATCAGCTTGAGATGATATGTCCCTACAATGTCCAGTCAATTCTGTGATGTTGTTAGTGAACAGGGAAGTCATAAAGAGTACATGGGCTAGATACTTATCAACACCTTGTTTTAATAAATCCTCTCTGATGCCAGGGTTGGATCTATTAATAAATTCACACATGAGACCCTTTTAGAGGGTCCCCTGAAACCAAAACAAACACTAGTGGGGTCTCTGGCCGGTTTTCACCAGCCTGCCACCACCAGACATGTTTCTGACCTCATGGTGTGAGAGCCAGTGCTCTTAGAGGACAGAAGCAATATCTACTCTGGGTGGGGTTGTTTCACACCTCTTCCAGGACAGGATGGCATTCCCGGGCGTGAATCTTCAGAGGCCTTTGAAATCCAACCCAGCAACCCCCAGATAGTGGGGGAGGCCAAGCTCCCTTTCCTGCTCCACTTTTGTCAGGAAGAAAGGCAAGAAAATGACTTAGATGAGGAGGAGGGACCCTCTTCAGCCTGCACCACCCCTAGGGCAGGGCAGGCGAGGTGAAGCCCTCTCCTGAAATTCCACCATCCTATCAGGGCTAGGGCAGTGCCCTTCCCACATGAAGGGGTCACTAGAGGATGTAGACACCCTAAAGGTAAGTAGCTCATTGGCTGCTACCTGTCTCCCCTAAAGGACCTAAAGAAGACCCGGGAAGAAGATTTGCTGTTGATCCAGGAACTAAGCCCTGCTGCAGAAGAACCCAGTACCAAACCCTGCCAACTGCAAAAGGACTCAACAACTATTGCCTGCCAATGCTAACTGAATCCTGTGCAGCCTCCAAGAACCCTGGAGCCCTGGCAGCCTTTGCCAATTGCCTGGGACCTCCCTTTTACTAGTCCCCACCAAGACCTCCGACAGCTCCAACCCAGGTAACCCAGAACTGCGTGCTGTGCCCGAGCCCTGGGACTTCCAAAACTCCAACTCCCCTGGAGTAGAACATCCCCTGAACTCTGTGCGACCGTTGCTCCCCAAAACTCAGTGGTGGAGTGGTTTCCATCGACCGTGATGGTAAATGTGTTGGCGGTACTCCCCTATCTAACCCTATGCTTTTCTTCCCCCTGACCGCGACGGTATCTGCCTGACAGTAGCTGTTGCTTGAAACTCGTAAGTATTTGTGTCTTGAACTGCATTTGGTTTAAAATTGACATACAAAGCATTTATTCCCTGTTGAACGAAGTTCTTGGTTTCTAAAAATATATAAAAATACAACTTTATTTTTTGCCAATTGGTCTTGGATTTATTCTTGAGTGTGTGTCTTATTTATTGCCTCTGTGTGTGACAACAAATGCTTAGTTACTGGTGTTTGCAAGTGTAGCTTTGCTGTAACGCTTATGACACATTTGTACTAACTTCTATTTTTCTTCCTTTAAATAATAAAACGTAAGCTGTTCTCTTCTTCCTATTCCAGGCTATATACTTTGGACTTGTATGGGTCGGCGGAACAAACTTCTCTCCCTACAATACACATAATCTTAGTAATATGGAAGTTCTCAGCCATGAATAGTCTGAGATTGGTGCATCTTTTGAGGCCGTCTTTATTTATTTTTTTCAATCATTTTCGCCTGTTGCCTACTTTCATTACGGTTGTCTGATCACTCTTCTGATGCTGGTCTAAAGGGACTAGAAGAACTTGTACGCTTTACTGTCTGTCTCAGAATTAGACTCTTTGAATGGTAATGATAAGCCCAATGGATGGATTGTAACACACTTGGGGGCATATTTACAAGCCCCTATCGTCACAGGAACATGGCTTAACGCTAGCTTGTAAATAAGGCACCATTTCACACTATACGTAGCGTGAAAGGGGCGGGCAATGGGTGTTGTGGTAGGCGGTCCACTGCAAGCCCATTGATTTTGACGCTGCCCCATATTTACAAGGGTGCCGTAAATATGGGGCAGTGCCAAAATTAAGACCAGGGAAAACCTGGTCTTACCCTGGCGAAACGAGGAGAAATGTTTAATTTCTCCTCGTGTTTGCTGTTTCCATGTGTGCAGCGTTGTGCAACAATCATTAAAAAAAATAACATTGTGCAACTTCTATATGTGCTGCATTAAGCAGCACACATAGACGTTTCAAAAAGCCATTTCAGATTGTTTATGTGCAGGAAGGGACACCTTCCTCCACATAAACAATAATTCCCTCAACGCAGGCACCCTTGCACTATGGTTCAAGGGTGCCTGAGTTGGCGCTAGGCAGCTAAATTAGCACCAGCGCAGGGGGAAACGCAAATCTGCACCGTATTCTTGTAAATACGGTGCAGCCCTGTGTTTCAGAAGTGGCGGAGCCGGAGTTAAGCCAAGGAGGCTAATGCCGCGCTCCGACACTTCCTTGCAAGTATGTCCCTTGGATTCAATAGGTTTTTATAGCTTCAAGCCCTCCTTTACTCCTTGGTTCATCTAATAGTGCCGGAAAGCAGAATGGCTTGTAGAGCACTGGGGCAAACCTCAGAGCACGATAGCTTGAAATGGTCTATCTATGAAGAAAGGTTGGGACACACCAGATCTAAAAACGAATGTGAGACCACATTTGTCTGTAAACAGATATGCTGTGTCAATGGACAGTGGTTTTTAGGGACCGGAGGCTGGAATCTGGAGCTGAGTGAATAAGGCATTGCCCATTTTGATGTGTGTGAGGATCAGGGCTTGGATGTGGGAGCAGATGTTGCAAATTAGGACAAAGTCTTTACCGGAGGCTGGAATCTGGAGCTGAGTGAATAAGGCATTGCCCATTTTGATGTGTGTGAGGATCAGGGCTTGGATTTGGGAGCAGATGTTGCATGTTATGTTATGTTACCGTGACTTATATATCGCAAACAGCTGCCCCAGCAAAGGGGCGTCCCAGCGCTGACAGCAGAGCAACTGACACAAGCGGGTGGAAATTGATAGCCGGACTATGGTGCAGGGAAAAGGTGAGTTTTAATGGCCTTCCTGAATTCTAGGTAGTTGTTAAGGCCCCGGATGTGAGCTGGAAGTGCATTCCAGAGGAGGGCCGCTCTACTACGAAAGGAGCGGCCTCCAGCACGGACTCTCTGTGTACGGGGGACCACTACCAGGTGGTGACCCTGTGAGCGAAGGTGATGTGAGGGCACATAAGGCGAGAGGAGGTTGGCCAAGATGTTAGGGGTGGTCAATTTCAAGGCTTTGAAAGCAATGCATAAAGCTTTGAATTCAATTCGCCTAGCCACAGGCAACCAGTGCAGACGACGGATGACGTCAGACACCGGGCAGAACCTGCGCAGACCTAGAAGGGTTCTTGCTGCCGCATTCTGAGCCCTTTGCAACCTCAACATTTCAGACTTATTGGACCCCAGGTACAGAGAGCAGGCATAGTCCAGTCTTGACATTACAGACGCCTGAATGATGACCTGTCGTGTGGGTGCATCAAAGAAACCCAGTAGGGGTCTGAGCCCCCGAAGAAGTCCGAAGCAGGTCCCTGCAACTTTTTTGATTTGGACTCGAAAGTTGAGAGACGAGTCTAGCCACACTCCCAGATTTTTCACAGCCTGCTTTTGGGGGGGGGGGGGGGCACTACCAAGGCTTGCGGGCCACCAGCGTTCACTCCACAGACCATGGTCCTTCCCCACCAACAATACCTCCGACTTGCTGGCGTTCAGCTGGAGACAGTTGGCGGTCATCCACCCTGCGACTGCCGCCAGGTCGTCCTGAAACTTAAGGGCGTCCTGCTCGGTGTCCTTCGACAGCGCCACCACCAACTGTGTATCGTCGGTGACCATGGTCAGTCCTCTGCTCTTGGCTACTGCGGCCAGAGGTTGGACGTAAAGATTGAATAGCAGGGGGCTTAGGGAGGAGCCCTGTGGCACCCCTTGTTTTATGGGGTGTTCGCCTGAGGCATATGGGGGGGCTATAACCACAAATGACCTCTCATGGAGGAATGAGGCAAGCCACTCCAGAGCCGGACCAATGATTCCTGCCTCCTCCAGGCGACGTAACAGTATGGCATGGGACACTGTGTCAAACGCGGCACTCAGATCCAAAAGAACCAGTGCCGACGTGCGACCAGCGTCCAGTGCCGACCAGAGGTGTTCTGTCACAGCCAGGAGAGCGGACTCCGTGCTGTGACCTGGTCGGAAGCCATTCTGGGAGGGGTCCAGCGTGTTATTCAAGGTCAGGAAGTCCGACAGGAGGGAGTTGACATAGGCCTCCGTGATTTTAGCCGCCCAGGGGAGCAAGGAGTTAGGGCGGTAGTTCTCTGGTTTGGCCGGGTCAAGAGAAGGTTTTTTAAGCAGGGGTATCACCTTGGCCTGTTTCCATGCCCTGGGCACTATGGCATATTAGGACAAAGGCTTTTATTCACAGAGGAGGCTGATATGATGCCGGGTTAGGCCAAGATTTCTTTTCTCTTGGCTCCTTCATGGAGAGGTGTGGATTAATGTAAAAGCCTATCGAATTGACATTGAAGAAAAATCATCAATGATGTATTCTTGGTGCGATTTCGTGCTGCACTGTCTCTTTATTATAGTAGAATGTTTGTTCAACATTCCATGGTATCTCTCGAGCAGGGTTCTGTTGACGACGAGTGGGGGGCATTTCTGGAGCTCCTGCTTGAGAAATGTTATGTGCTGTTCTTTGGATCTTTATGAAATACATCGTTCTTTTGATTAACTTGCTTCCTCTTTCTTTGCCATCTGGACCCAGTTATCAAGTTGCATGCAGCTGATCAGTCTGTGGTTGTAATTAACCTCTGTTGATAAGTTTTGTTTTTGATTCAGTTCTGTCACAAATGTTACAGTACATTACACCTTCTGCACTGGTAATAAGGCAGACGAAGTATCTGTTATCTCACACAGAGGAGAGAGGGAGGGCACTAAAGGGCTCACACCTGCCCTTAATCACAAAATCACGACACCAAGAAATGGCGTGACGCCTTGGGTTTTGCTCCAAAACTATTTGGTAATGAGCAGAAGGAAACTCCCTAATGACTATTAGCTACCTACTAAATGCCAGGATAAGGGCAATTCCAAGAATTGGACGAGGTAGGCTCACTCACATAATGTGACATGCTTCATCATTTGTCTCCTCATCCCACCCTGGTAAAATGGTACTACCAGGGCGGACTCAACCTCATGGGGACTAACTTGAGGGAGTTCTTAGATTTTTTTTTTTTTTCTGGATACAATACTAGTACCAGTTTTTTGCTTAAGCAATTCTTAGGATAAACCACAAAAGTATCCTTTATTAGGGTGGTATCCGAGGCTTGTTCAAAAATACGGTATTATCAGGAGGCATATGACGGTGAAATGACTTATATGCGTCTCTGATTGGATAATATTATCATGCCAACATTTTTCTGTCTATAATAAGCCAAACGGTCTAAGGCATTCATCAGGGCAAAGTCTATGTGTCTTTACATCACAGGATAGTCAGTGTGGAGTCCCATAGAGAGTATGAAGAGAGGGCCTACCTCTCAATTGAAGTATTCTGGTTATTTAACCTAAAAACGGTAGAAAGGGAGATAGCATATTGAGATACATTATATAGTTTGTAGCAATTAGAGAGCGATATCTATTACACTATGAGAACAAAACTAGTGGTTGTATACTGGCAGCCCCTTGTATCATAAGAAACCTTAGCTTAAAAAAACAATAACACTTGAAACAGTGATAAAAACATTCAATACAGTACATACATAGGTGGCACCCAACACACGTGGGTAAAGGGGAGAGAAATTGTAATCCCAGAGTGTTTTAAAAAAATTTTTATTACCTAGTTATAAAATGCTATTTGTTGCAAGGTCTGTTCAGGGTGAGTGTCTCCTGTTGTCACACTCTGATAGGTGTAAAAATACGGTATTATCAGGAGGCATATGACGGTGAAATGACTTATATGCGTCTCTGATTGGATAATATTATCATGCCAACATTTTTCTGTCTATAATAAGCCAAACGGTCTAAGGCATTCATCAGGGCAAAGTCTATGCGTCTTTACATCACAGGATAGTCAGTGTGGAGTTCCATAGAGAGTATGAAGAGAGGGCTACCTCTCAATTGAAGTATTCTGGTTATTTAACCTAAAACGGTAGAAAGGGAGATAGCATATTGAGATACATTATATAGTTTGTAGCAATTAGAGAGCGATATCTATTACACTATGAGAACAAAACTAGTGGTTGTATACTGGCAGCCCCTTGTATCATAAGAAACCTTAGCTTAAAAAAAACAATAACACTTGAAACAGTGATAAAAACATTCAATACAGTACATACATAGGTGGCACGCAACACACGTGGGTAAAGGGGAGAGAAATTGTAATCCCAGAGTGTTTTAAAAAATTTTTTATTGCCTAGTTATAAAATGCTATTTGTTGCAAGGTCTGTTCAGGGTGAGTGTCTCTTGTTGTCACACTCTGATAGGTGTAAAAATACGGTATTATCAGGAGGCATATGACGGTGAAATGACTTATATGCGTCTCTGATTGGATAATATTATCATGCCAACATTTTTCTGTCTATAATAAGCCAAACGGTCTAAGGCATTCATCAGGGCAAAGTCTATGCGTCTTTACATCACAGGATAGTCAGTGTGGAGTTCCATAGAGAGTATGAAGAGAGGGCCTACCTCTCAATTGAAGTATTCTGGTTATTTAACCTAAAACGGTAGAAAGGGAGATAGCATATTGAGATACATTATATAGTTTGTAGCAATTAGAGAGCGATATCTATTACACTATGAGAACAAAACTAGTGGTTGTATACTGGCAGCCCCTTGTATCATAAGAAACCTTAGCTTAAAAAAAACAATAACACGTGAAACAGTGATAAAAACATTCAATACAGTACATACATAGGTGGCACGCAACACACGTGGGTAAAGGGGAGACAAATTGTAATC
Organism: Calotriton arnoldi; assembly: GCA_963921515.1. NCBI lineage: Eukaryota > Metazoa > Chordata > Amphibia > Caudata > Salamandridae > Calotriton > Calotriton arnoldi. The sequence goes on along the minus strand of CAWUFW010018631.1, from coordinate 160,577 downwards.
CCAGAGTGTTTTTAAAATTTTTTTATTACCTAGTTATAAAATGCTATTTGTTGCATGGTCTGTTCAGGGTGAGTGTCTCCTGTTGTCACACTCTGATAGGTGTGTATCCCAATTTTCAGGAATGGAGAGAGATAGGAAAATATATTGGGCAGAAAAGCATGTCAATTTAGTATTTCTTTTGTCTAGGCAACGATATTGCATATCCTGACAAAACCGTCTGAGTCTTGATCCCACATGATGGACATACATAGGTAAAAACTTGCCTAGTGCATCAACACAGATACACCTAGCGGGCGGAACAAGTTCTGAATGCCACAAGCACCGGGATTTGCAGCGCGCCAACACGCTATGCATGAGAAATGCATTAGGTATCATGGTGATCACAAGCCCACTTTCTGGCCTTGAAAGTCGGCTGTTAGAAGGGGCACGGTAGGACCAAAGTGGGTGTGCTTCCTTGATGATGAAAGTTTTTAATTATGTATGTTTGGGGACCTAGTTAAAGAAAATTGCAGTTTGTCCAGCATATCTCTGTTGTCTGAAGTAAACCTTATAGTACACCCTACCACATGTACCTGACAGATTTGAAGTCAATGGGTATGGGTGCCACAATGGGAAAGGATTTGCAAAGGGATAGATTTCCTAATTAAACCCCTGGGAATTTCTCCACCCGCCTAGAATGATCACTTCTTGAATACCCCAACATCCCATTTAGCTTGTTTACCGAAGGAGGGAGAATCTTGGTAAAACACACTCAGGTTGGGCAGTAAAACCATAAGCTCTATGTGTAGGATTTTGGGGCATAATTACCACACTTTTAGTTGCCCCCTCTGTACTCACACCCCTATCTTTCTCATGCAAACCTGCACACTTCATGGCAAATCCTCCTGGGGAATGGTAAATATTTTGAGATAAATTACATGGAAAAGACCGAACCCTGACAAGTCCAATTTTGCAAACTGTATTGAGATTTCCAAGTACATCAGGTGAAGGATACTCCAAAGTGAATTAGGTCAGAAAAACAAACAGATAAAACATATATAGGACTAAAACTTGAGAAGGAAATCCAGAAAGGGCATCATGTGGAAATAGCCTAAAGACAGGACTAAAACAGCGCAGAACAATTGGATTTACATCTATGCCCTAGTAAAGCATGAAAAAAGAAGGATATATCTGGATGATCACGATAGCTTTTAATCTTAAACAGAGCAACAATAGGTTTTGACAGGCTCCAATTAGCCAACATGGAGAGCTTTTGCTGCTGTTCTTTACTTCATTATGCTATGTGTGAAAACATTGCTGTTTTGCATGGTCACCCTTGAACCTCCTTTTTGATTTGGACTGATGCTGCTAATTTTTTAACTCTGAAACTTGCCACAACTGTCCCATTCCCAGTGTATGTGCTCTGACCCCTAAAACATGGTAACATTCACTAACTCCTAATTGGCACATTTAACTTCCAATAAGGCCATACTATATTGTGCCAGAAATACACCAATGGCATGGAAACGTTACAAGTTACCTGTGAACTGCAGCGCATGTTGTACCATCCACTATCCTGACTCTTGAGGCCTTTAAACATGTAGGCAAGTCTGTAATAACAACTCTTTTTCACAGAAAGAACCCTACTTTTAAATATTTAATAAGACACCCCTAAATATGCCGTATAGCCAACAAGTTAGGATGCCTAGCATGTAAAAGTAGTACATACAAGAATTTCATGTTGTGTTTGTACCTAAAGTGACTAGCCCTCAAGAGCTATTTTTACTGTAAAGGACTGTAGCTATCCTAAGAGAGAAACTAGAGTTCAGAACAAAATTATAACACTCCTATCTCCGGGTTGGGATAATCTACTCGAATAATTCAAACACTACATTTCAATGTGTATTAAAATCTAATTCAATAGTGAAGTCAGATTTTCAATAAATACTTAGGAAAAGTGACTTTTAAAATGTTACACGTTACCTGCCTGAGCTACTAGTTGGGACCAGCCTACTGGAAGATGGCTCTGGCAGTGCTGCCAGATAATGAGGTGTGAAAACTGCTCCCAGAGCAAGAACAATGGCTTGGCCTTTTCAAAGGAAGATCTGGATGTGAAGTACGTTACAGATATCAGCTCAGGAAGGACAGTTGGGGAAGGGTAAGGAACTTCATTAATGACTTCATTAACTTTAAAAGGGACCAGGATGAGTTCTGCCAATTGATAGTTATGTGTAAGGGAGAACATAGGGTAGAAAAGCCTTTTGTTCTATAGGCCCTCCGTGTTACATCCCGTGCCCCCTCTCAATCCATAGGTGCCTTATGTGACACGTGGGCAGCAGGAGTCTGGGATAGGGAGGAATGCGTTGAACGTAAAGCCTTTTTATTGTCCTTCCCCAACTCATCTACACTCCGCAATAAAGATGATCCCTTAGGCCTCCTAACAACACATCACACCTTTGTGCCCAAGTGCTCACCTGCACTCAGCTGCGAAGATGACCACCTAGTCGGCCTCCTACCACCACATCGCACCATTGTTGCAAAGCCAAATTAGTAAAACACTTAAGCAGGCCACAAACCCTGTTTGTCACTCATTCCCCAACATGAATCCTAGCTCATCAAAATTGGATAGGCAAAATATAGTGTAGGCCAAACTCCTGCGACAGGTTTGATCTCGCAAGAGTTGGTGGCCATCTTGGAAGCGGTCCTATAAATACTGCACCTAGTAGGTGCAAACTTGCCTGACTTCGAGTCTTCATTGGAAGAAGGTTGTTCCGCTCCTGCTTACCTGAGTCCTGGTGCTTCCGTTGGGGTACTGTGTTCCTCTCTCACCGCATCCAGCATGGATCCAGTGCTTTTTAATACTGTAATAGAAAAGGCAAAGAAAGACAAAGAAAGGTTAAAGATTACATTTAAGAACAGAACAATGCATTGACCAGGTCAGTGCACTGAACCTAGGGAAAAAGGCTCAAAACCCTCTCAACCAATCTTGGCACCAACTCCGGTGTGTACTAGAGCCACGAACTTCAAACTCCCTTTATGAGAGAACGTGGTTAAAATGTAAGTATTCTGAACAGAAATTTTCACAAATAAGGACTTTTGAAAGAGAAAGCAATCCCCCAAACTATTCCATTGGTCGAGAACTCTTTTTTGCTTCATATGAAATAATAGGAAGAAAGTTAGTTGAGTGGAGTGGAGTCTTGTCAGAAAGTCAAGCCCAAGAATATTTATCTGCCTGGGTGAAGATGGAGCAGGGAGACCAGTTTGATTATTCATACCTGGCCTAAGCCATATCTAGATTACCGTTAGGTCGAACTTTAGATGATTTAGCAAGAGGTCTTGCAGCTGTGAAATCTGAGTTACAGGCAGTGAATCAAGAGAACCAGATGCTAAAATTAGAGTTGAAAGGATATAAACCACGAACAGATCCATGGGCACAAAGGAAGCCAGGTGCCGTTCCTAAAATGCCAGTTCCTCTTTTACAACCAGCCCGATTTACCCTTCCCTTATGGTGGTTCCTCTTGTACTTCTCCGGTTAACTTGATTGTGTTAACGCCAAGTCCAGTAGCCCTAGCCACTCCAGAACGTTTTACTGGAGATAGTCCGAAATATAGTATTTTCATGAACCAATATCATCTTCAGTTTCTTTGTCGACCAGCGGCCTTCCTCGGCGATGTTGCCAAGGTAGCATTTGCCATTTCACATCCAGTAGGAAATGCAGCCTTTTGGGCTGTACCTTTAGTTGAAGAATATGACCCAGTCTTTTATATTTTTGCAACTTTCAAAGAAAGAATGAATAGTTTATTTGCTAGGCACACATTCAGGCAGACTGGTAACAATGAGGAACTCAATTTATGACAAGGGAATAAAGACCTTTTAACTTACATTACGAATTTCAATCGACTGGTGTCAGAGACTCAGTGGCAGGAGCATAAGAGAACATCCCTGTTTTACCGGGCGCTCTTTGACGAACTAAAAAATATTCTGTCCCAGATTGTTGACCCACCAGAAGACTAATTCAGACGTTATAGATCTAGTAGTCAAATTGGATCATCACCTGGGGGAAAGAAAAAGTGAAAAGGCTAAAGGAGAATTCCCTAAGGTCTTAATGTATGGGTCTGAAGAAAAGAGTCAGTCGACAAGAAGGGTTCAGAAGGAGTAGAACCAATGCAAATAGGGGCAACTCAGGGGCCCCTTACCAGCAACTAAATAGAGAAAAGACCAAAATTAAATGTATGCCTCTATTGTGGCAAGGGTGGACACTTTGCTAAGGCTTGCCATGCAAAACCTAAGGTTTTTAAGAGAAAGCAGTAGCTCTCATTGACTCACAGGATTCTTTGACAGAAAACTAAATGACTAGAGAGTTAGGAGGTTGATCCTTCCAGTAAACAAATATGTGAGATCTCCCAATATCTTGCTCACACTTTGAAAAGGATTCCTAAACACTTCACCATAACTGTTATGTTGGTAGTTTCTATTCAACTACCAAAGACTATGCCCATTTTGTTAGACTCTGGGGCCACAGGTAACTTTATAGACATCACTTTGGCCAAGACTTTCGGTGTGTTGCTTATTTAAAAAAAAAAAAAAAAAAAAAATGCAACCCAAATCTGTGAAGGCAGTGGATGGTTCTGGGCTGTCATCAGGTCTGATAACATACCACTCTGGAAATGCAACCCTAGTCTGTGACAGCAGACTCACTGAGCTTGTTCAATTTCATCTTATAGATACTCCTATTTTTGGAGCCACTTTAGGAGTTTCATGGCTCCAACTGCATAATCCCCGAAAAAGATTAGGCCTCCAGAACAGTAACATTAGATTCAGGGTTCTGCCTTCAACGTTAATATCAACAAGCGTCTGATGAGGTCACCCCTTTAACATGTGCTACTGCAAGTCACACTTGGCACAAACATTCTGCCCAGTCATTACCATGAGCTCAAGGATGCATTTGATAAAACAAGAGCAACCACTCTCTCACCTCTCCACTGTTTTGACTGGATCTGATTTCCTTTTTTTTTTTTAAACAATCTTTATTCATTTTCCAATTATAATCCCCACTTTCCCCCTCTCCACCCTCCCCCCATCAGACAGGTATAATCAATCAAGTTCATTACATTCTTACATAAAATACCATAAGTTAGCTTTACTAACTACGAATCAAAGTGACGTGCAATATCTTTCCCTTATACAATATAAAAGAGAACAAACAAACAATATGCTTCTATTGAGTCCATCATGAACATTCTTACTATCCTCGCAGTGGGGTAAATATTTTTTTACCCCACATTATTCGCCTCTTTGGATTTGAATCCACACAAGTAAGGGAGACCAAATTTTCAAACCTCTTCTACGCAACTTACTACCTTTTCGTTTATAAATGGCCATTTCTAGATTAGACATTGCTAACAGCCTGGCAAGCCATTGCTGGAACGTTGGTGCGTTAGGGTCCAACCAGGCTGATGCAATACACATTCTTAAAGCTGCCATAGCAATAAAAATCAATTCATGTCCCGTTCTTACACGATTGGATTCAGCAACCCCTAATAAAATAACATCATTGGTCAGTATTATTTCAGTTTTTAACACTTCAGTTAAAAATTTTTCAATATCTTTCTTCAATCTTTTTAACTCATTACATGATGCAAAGATATGAACACTATCTGCATTAAACATTGTGCATCTCGGGCAGAATGTTCCCTTACCACTCCCCACTTGGCAATTTTATCCGGGGTGTAATACAAAAAGAAGCATGTTTTAAAAAATTGTGCCCGTAATCTCGTAGACATTAAAATAGTTTGTGACATCTCATATGAATACATAAATGCCTCATTTGATATCCCTACTTTCACCTGCCACTTCTGTGAATATTTATCCAAATCATCTGGCAGTGCTGCTTTAATAAGTGTATATACCTCCCCAATAGAGCTTGCTTTATCTTGAAGTACACTTTCAACAATTCCGACTTTCTCAAATTGCACCCTTACCCCCCTTCCGTAGCAGAAAATCTCTAATATGAAGGTACTTAAAAATTCCCGCCACTCTAGGCTAAAATCTTTTTTCAGTTCTTCAAAATATCGAAACCCTGTGAGGGAAAAAAACCCAGCCAATCTGCACAATTCCGGCACTCTTCCATTTCCTCATACATGATTCTCTAAAAATCTCCGGGAGATTATGATTGTCGACTAAGGGAGTATAAAAAAATAATCTGCCAATCCCAAACACTCTCCTAATGGCACTCCATGCTTTAAAAACACTAAAAAGGGTTTTAAATCGGACATTTTTGTAGCAGCTGTCATGTAGTTGACGCCACAGACAGCCACTAGTCTCACTCCCCAACACGAGTTCAAAGATAGATGGAATTGTGAGAAGTTGGCCTGGCATATGCTGTCCACTAGTTATAGTGGGCACCTTGCACCAGTCCAAACGACCCTTATTGGTGATAGGTTTAAAGACAACCTTTATTGAAAGCTATCCTAGTGGTAGCTATGGAGAGCAGCCTTCAGGCTAAGTCTTGAAGGAGTGTAAAGCAGCTTGGTTTACCAGATTATAACCTCTTGAATGACTAAATGAAAGGAGAACCACACAAGATATATATAAAAATATATGTATTTATTTCTAAACACTAACCACTAATCTCTTTATGAGATTAGAGTTCAAGATACACAGTATCACAGTATTAAAACGACAGTAGATAGCACAATACACAGTGGGCTCCAGGGGAAGACCAAACCATATACTAAGAAAGTGGTATAAGAACCACGACTTGACTAGACACAGTGCCTAGAGCACGTAGAATCACTGGGACCCCAAGGAACCACCCAAGGTAGTGACAGAGGGGACCCACGGGGGACGTGTGCAGTGTGAGAACACAGCCGCGAGCGCCGTAGGATTCAATGCGGAAAGTCGCGGTTGGAATTTTAAAGATAAAGGACACTTAGGAGAGGACTTTCAGCAAACCCCTTTAGACTTAAGGGGTTCTAGGGCCAACACCCACGGGAGCACCGGAGTACTCGAGTTACCTCACCCAGGGAAGCCGGGTGCATAGGTGTCAAAGGGTGTCGGGAATCGTCGTCGTTTTCAATGGCGATCTGCTGCAAAGTGCTGCTGCCGTGAAGAAGAAAAGTGTCCGGGTGGATCCAAGCCTGGATCGAAGATGTGAAGAACCTGAAAGCAGAGGGGACAGAGTCTGGGTCACTAGCCAGTGACCAGGAGCGGAGCAATCGAATGCCCACCGATGTTGGGTGCTTCAGGTGCGAAGAGGTGAAGCTTGACTCTGCAGCCACGGGGTCCTGGAGATGTCGACAATGACCAGGAGCCGGATTCGAGCTATCCCACAAAGGATGTCGAGTGCTGGGGTGTCGGTGATCGGATTGACCACAACAAGCCTTGGCAACAGCAACCCATGCAGGAAGAGAAAAGATGCTTCTGTGCGGACCAGCAAGATTCTGGGGACTCCCCAAGTGATGGAGAGTCAGGGCACGTCTGGAGCAACCAGGGAAGCCCAATAAAAGTTAGAGTTGCCTTCTTGAGAACCCACAGGTCAATGGACCAGGGATCGCAAAGGGACCTCAAGAGGAATCACAAGATGGCGGCCCACGGAACACTCGTTGAGTGTAGGCCTGCAATCTTCAGTGCAGTTACTGCTCGGGGTCAGGGCTACAAGTAACCCAAAGCTCAGCCTCAGAGGTTGCCGGAAAGCTGATGCTTCTGCAAATGGTCGCGGTGTTCAGGGGTTCGGGTTGCACGGTCTCCACGAGGGATACGGGCCTCAGACTTGCTGTGGGCACAGATCATCCTCAGAGACCTTGTGAACCCACCTCCTGTGTGGCAATATTCTTCAGAGTCTGCAGGAGCTTCGGAGATGCCAACCGGTCAGTTGCATTAAAGGTGCCTGCCTTGCAGGGGAGTAACTCCTTTACTCCAAGGGAGATTCTTCAGTCGTCCAGCGTCGTGCAGATCATCGAAGTACTTGGTTTCTGGTAACAGAGTTTAGTCCAGGTGTAATCTAAAGTCCTGTAGTCAGGGTTTCCTACTTTATACCCAAGGAAGGGGTTGGACAAACTCTGGGGACCCACCTATGGGAGGGTCAGGAAAGAGAGGTGGCTACACCCATTTCCTTTGTCCAGTTTCGCGCCAGAGCAGGGGCTGTGTGCCCCTGCAACCGGTTTGAGCTGGACTATGCACAGGGACACCAAATGTGCCCCCAGTGCAGACTTCAAAGCACTCTGAGAGTGCACCCACCCAGCCCCAATACACTAAAGCCTGTCTGGGAGGTGGTCACACCTCCCTGTGACAGGAAACCTATTGTCCAGGCCTCCGCTGCCGGAGTTTCGTCCAGCAGCAGGAGGGCAGACTCGTGTTTGTGGCTGCAGCATCCATTTAGTGATGCCAGGGTTCTGTTAAGCTGGTACCGGGTGTACCGGTGATGCCATGTGGCTCCGTCTAGAAGGGAGGAATCATACCTCCCACCCCAGTACTGGGGTGGAGGTATGATTCCAAGGTGTTTGACACCAAACACGACATGTTTCCATGCAGCCATTCTCAAGTTAGCATTTACCGCAGGGTTATAATGCACTTAAGAGTATATGGTCTGGCTGCATCACAAACAACCCCGGAATAAAGATTCCGAAAGCTACAGAGGGGCTCCGCTCATGCATTGGCACCCTCTCACATGAAACCCAGCACCCTGCCTTCAGGATTGTTAAGGCCTGCCGTAGGGGTGACTGATAGGTTTACATGTGCAGTGATATGGAGAGATATAGGGAACCTATATCTCAGTAAGGGGTGCATATACCACCTTACACAGGCTGCTGTAGCAGACCTGTTGTGTCATTTTAAAAGGCTTCCCAGGGGTGGCACAATACATGCTGCAGCCCCTGGTAGGCCTCTGGGGTACCTATGCCCTGTGTACATAGTATACCATATACTAGGGACTCACAAGGGTACCCCAGAATCCAATCTGTAGTGTACCTAAAGTACATGCAATCAATTTAAGGGGAAAGCAGATAGGCTGGGCTCCTGAATAGCAGGATCCCAGCCAAACTAAGTCGAAAATCAGCAAAACACCAGGAAAAAAGTGGGCGCAACCATGCAGTCAGATTCCACCTTCCTACATAACCCACCCCCAAACGAAAAGAGATAAGGCTAACCTTGTCCAGTTGAGCCTTTATTGACTAAGTGGCCATATAAGGAAGAACCTGCACTAGCATGGTTACTCCCTGTCTTATGGTCCACTAAGCAATTCCTAACCCCAAGGGTATTGGATGATCTCCACCATTTGGAATTACTACCTGTGGTGTGTTTTGGCAAAGTAAAAGGCTGGTGGGGGGTCTGAGTAGAGAAGTGAGGCCCTAATAAAGTTGGTCTCAGCTTCCTCAGATCACTGGTCACCATGGAGGCCTTTCTTTCCTTGACTGAGTTGTATCTGGTCCTAAGGGTCAACCTCTGGCTGCCTACAGCTGGGGGTTGGGTCCCTTTGGTTGGAACACTGGAGGGACATGGTAGGTTTGGAACCACTTGGTCCCAGGTTTGCCTTTGCCCAGCAGAATCCATCTGGGGGAGGTCCCTGCCCAATGGTAAGAGGGATCCCTCAGTGTGCTGAGGAAGTTTCACCTGGCTAGGGCTACTAGACTGGGTGCCCCTAATCTGTGGATGAGGGGGTTCCTCTGGACAGGGAGCCCTTAGGGGTCCACTGACCTCCCTGACCTCTGCAGCCCTGGGCTGACAGAGGGAGGGTAGAGAGGGGCAGGTTACCTGCTCCAGACTGGGTACCACCTTGGAAGAGTCCCCTGCCATCAGGGGTGTTGCCAGGCCAGGCCTGACCACCTCTGGGGCAGTTCCTTCACTAGGGGTAGGATCAGTTCCCTGAGGAAGCTGACCCTTACCTATAGTCTGGGGGGAAGAAGACTTTTCTTCAACCCTTCTGCTCCCTTTGGGAGTAGAGTGGGCCATTCTTTCAGGCTCCACTTCTCCAAAATTTCCCTGGGATGGGGCTGAGGCCCTAACATCCCCACCAACCTTCTCAGAAAGGCCCAACATTTTTAAATGGGCCTGGTATTCAACTTCAGCCCAGGCTGAAACCTCCAAATCATTGCCCAACAGGCAATCTACAGGCAAGTTTGGGGACACTGCCACTGTCTTTGGGCCAGTGACCCCATCCCAGCTGAGATTGGCTATGGCCATGGGTTGAACTGTTCTTTTTTTTAAATTTCTTTTTATTGAAATCCATATATTACATAAATTTGCATCTTCAAATTCATTCATCAGAATTCATCAATAACGTCAGATTGCAGGACACAAAATTTAAAATAAAACACCTAATCAAGAATTCCACAAACTGAAAAAAATCAAAAACTGCATTTTAAATCCTACAAGAAAAAATACATTTTGTCTTAAAACATTGTCCACTGCCACAAATTAATACCAATTAGACAGATCATTAAATCTTAAATTCCTAAAATATGTACAGAGTAAGACAGTATATGTAAAGTGTTACTTCATCCTATATAACTACTAAAATAGCAGGAGCTATTCTAAACTAATTAAAGTGCTAATTTTTAGAATCACAAAAGTCAGGACACCTCAGATGAAAACTCCTAATACCAATTCTGCAGCTTAAAGATCGCCATTAAAAAACTCAGCCCAGATCTTCTCAAACTTCTTAAGCCCACCAATTCGCAATGCATAGGCTCGTTCACTTCTTTTAACCTGTACCATTTTCCGGACCCATTCATTTTTTGATGGTATTAAATCCGTTCGCCATCTTTGGAGTAGAAGTGATCTGGCGACAGCCATCCCGATATATAGCAGTTTGATCATCTTGTCTGGTAAGCCGAGGTCTGGGTCGTAGCCAAGCACTATCAGCAGAGCATTAGGCCCGCTTGTTAATATGCATTCTGTTGCTAAATAATCAAAAATGTCAATCCAAAATTTCTGAATCAGAGGGCACTGTAATATTATATGTGTCCAATTGGCTGAAGGGTGGTTGTGGCATCGAAAACACTGCCCCGATTGATTAGGATAAGCCTTAGCTACAAAGCTAGGGGTTCTATACAGTAACCACTTACTAAAGAATAACATCCTTCGCCAATTAGCCCCTCTGACCGTACTGAAATTTAATTTATTAATTGTAGACCAAACATTTGCTGTAATTTCCAGCTCCTCCTATTTTTCCCATTTGATTATAGCCTTGGCCTCTAAATCTATCCCCTTGATTGAGGCTAAACGTCTTTTCCATTCCCCCGGTTTCTTCGAAACCGTATCTTCCAATAAGTCATGTACTAAAGTTTCTGATCAATGATCTGAGCCAGATCAAGTTTACTGAAGAACTTACTGAGAACGTTATATGACCCCAGGAGAAGAAAATCACGGGGGATTAATTGAGACATTTCACTTATATTCAACCATCTATCGTTCCGCAGGAAATCAGAAAGTTTCCGGAACCCGGCCTTGGCCCAATTTTGAATGATTGTAGACGAATCTTTAATTCCTGCAGAGGCAATGAGACCCGCTATCGGAGTTGAACAATTAATTGCTAAAATGGAATATCTTCTATAAAAAGCCTGACGTTTGTGATAAAACCAATGTAAACACTTATATCGCACTAATTTAGGAAGAACTTATAAAACCCTTTTTCATCTGCCTAATAACGCATCTCAAGCGCAAGTGAGGCTGGAATTTGGTTTAAACAATCAGCTATATGCGAGAAAAGGACAAGTTATAAAGGTGTGCAACAGAATAAAAAATGATCATGATAATCAATTGTCCCAGCTATTATGGCAGGAAATGAATGCCAATCGGAAATTGCAGACATGGACTTACTTAAATGCAGCCGTAGAAGAATTTGAAGTAATGCCCATCTGGGAAAATACAATAACTCAGGAAACTTTTAAAAAAGCAATTAACAAACTAACTAATCATCTATCGTTGATAAAAGATAAAGATATATTTGCAAAAAGAAAACATGCATGGCCAATAATAAACGGATTTTCGAAAAAAAAGGTCCAACAATATTTAGAAACACCATGGTCATTAAAAAACAAATATATTTTTACTAAAGCACGATTTGGTTTACTACCGGGTTTATGCCATTTACCGCCATGGAAGAAGTCAGAAGAGGACACTTTTTGTAGGCTATGTAAATCTGGGCAGGAGAACATTATACACGTCCTATGTCTTTGCCCTGAGTTAGAAAATGAAAGGAAAATTATACTTAAGAGACTATTTAATGACCGTGGAATAAGGACATGTAGACAAGCTTTGATATCATGTCTAGGCTCTGATGATATATTTATGAACTCTGCCTTTGTAAAAATTTTATTGAGAGTTGGACAAAAATTAGAGGAGTATAATTTGAAACCCTTAACTACTGAATTTTAAAATATATTATGTAATGAATTTTATTAAGAACAATCTGGTTTATATAAGACATGGTATTGTTTATAAATGTTCTTTTAATCTTTTATATTTGGATTAGTATTTGCATTTTTTTGTAAGATTTTAATTAATCAAACAAATAAAAAAAATTCACTCCCCCACTAATTTAGGAGATCTAAAAATTGATAATGGGCAATGGATCTGATTTTCTTTACAGATTAAATTCATTAAAAAATTAATAAAAAGGCCCGAATGAATATGATTCCTGCATAAATCTAGACATATATTGTGCAAAATATGCAAAATAATATTCCTTCAGATTGGGGAGGGCTAAACCGCCATCTACCCGCTCCTCATATAAAGTGCTCAGTGCAATTCGGGGGACCTTCTTGCCCCACAGAAATGATGTAAACATAGACTCTAGTTTCATAAAAAAGGAGTTGATTAAAACACACGGAATTGCTGAGAAAATCAATGCCACCCTGCCGAGAATGGATAATGGGAGAGAATTCCATCTGGTAAAAAGATCTTGAACTTTACGTAATAATGGAACAAAATTTAAATCATATAATTCCTAAATAAATGGCGAGAAGTAGACCCCTAGATATCTCTTCGGATTTGTATTTAAACATGAGAGGATATCGGGGTGTAAATCCCTAGATGCACCGCCGCACAATATTATTTCTGTTTTTTTAAAATTGATTTTATAACCTCCAAATGACTCATAGCGTTCAAAAATCTGAAAGGCCTTTGCCAGCACTTCCTTCTCTGGCTTTATAATGAGCATGATGTCATCGGCATATAATTTTATTTTACCCATATTTGGAAGCGGAGGACAAATATCCCTGTTATTCCTAATAGCTATCGCGAGGGCTGAATAAAAAAGCAAATAGTACCCGGGACAACGGACATCCCTGTCTGGTTCCCCTTTTAACTTTTACTTGGCCAGCCTTAACAGCGTTAATAATAATGTTGGCCTCAGCATTCGAGTATAACTTCTCAACCAGCCCCGTAATTTTGGAGGGGATGCCAAATTTATCCAAAATGCAAAATAAAGACTCCCAGATCACCAAATCGAATGCCTTCTCGGCGTCTAAAAAAAGCACAAATGCTGGTATCTTCTGGGTCTCAAAATAGTCAAGTGCCTCCACTAAAAAGTGCGTGTTCGTGCCAAGCTGCCTCCCAGCAATAAGACCATTTTGGTCATGATGAATTAAATGTGAGGCAATTCCATTAAATCGATTAGCTAAAAGTTTGGTTATTATTTTGTAGTCAGAGTTTAAAAGCGTAATGGGACGGTATGAATTGGGATCTTCACTATTTTTGCCTTTTTTAAAAAAGCTGACTACACTCCCTTCTCTGAATGACAGAGGTATAGGTCCGCCCTCTAAAATTGAATTTACAACTAATAAAAGATAGTCCACTATTACACCTATAAATGTTTTGAAGAATTCAGCTGGCAGGCCATCAGGGCCACAAGCTTTACCATTCGGGAGATTTTTGATGACCTCCCCTAACTCATCTTGTATAAAAGTTCTCGCCATGTGCCCTTTATCCTCATCTGATAACGCTGGTAATTCATATTCCTGAAGAAAATCTTTCAAAGATGTCATATCAATTGGTTGTTGTTGGCCATAAATATTCCTATAATGTTGGACCATTATATCTCCTATTCCTCCCGAATCCTCAAAACTAGAACCGGTAGTAGGGCATCTCAAAGCAGATATGTGATTCCTTGCGGCCCGTTCCCTAGCCTGCCATGCCAGAAATCTTCCTGTGTAATTGCTTTCCTCATAGATCTTTTGCCGATCCTGCTGAAAAAGGGATTCACTTTTAGCATAATATATTTCGGTCAAGTTCCGCTTAGCCTGATCCCACTGTCGTTTATTTAAAACCGAGGGATTAGAAAAAAATCTGTCCGAAGACCTTTGCACTTTTTGTTTTAATGTTCGCTTTTCTTCATTCCTTTTCCTTGAATTCTCTGCATCTTTACCTATGACTAGTCCTCGGAAAAAAGCTTTGAACGAATCCCAGACCACATGCATTGGTGCAGAGCCATGGTTTCGCTCAAAGAACTCTGTAATTTCTCTTTTACTAGAAGATACCCAGTTTTCCTCTAGCAAATATTGTCGGTTTAACAACCACCTTTCAGAGGATATACTACCTTCACCCAGCGCTAACTCTAGAACGACCAGTGCGTGGTCTGAAAACCCATTTTGAAGAATTTTCTGCTGTATAAAAACCAATCTCCTGGAAATAAGAAAAAAATCAATACGTGAAAAAGTGTGAAATCTTCCTGAGAAGCAGGTGTAAGCAATCTCCATAGGAAATGCAGCTTGCCAAGGGTCGGCAATATCAAGCGTTGAACTATAATTCTGTAGAGTTTTGAAAGTTCTTCGTTTTAACTGTTTTTTTTTATTAGATGAGGAGTCAATCTTGGGGTTCATTAACAAATTAAAATCCCCCCCCAGAATCAAATCTCCCGGAACTTGGATTAATGATTGAAAAAGTTCATCATATGGGAAGGGATTGTCCTCTACTGGGGCATATATGCTAGCAAGTGTCAAAGGCCGGTGATCTACATTACAGGTGACCCAGCACCATCTACCACTTTGATTGCTCGCAGAATTAACCACCTCAGCCTGAAATGTTTTACTAAGAAAAATCGCCGTTCCCCCATGGGCTCCTGATGATGAAGAGAAACCCCTGTAGGCTGCCCAGGATCTAAACATTGAAAAATCTGGAATTTTCCGCGCTGGTATATGGGTCTCTTGTATGAGAATGGCCGAGGGATTCTCTGTCGTAATCCAAGCCTCAATGGCCCGCATTTTCCTCTTATTATTAAGGCCATTCACATTAAAAGAAACCACTTTCAGTATTTCCTTATTTCCCATTTACATGGACAAGACAAGTTTCTGAATATCCGCATAATCTGAGGAGAGATATACGTTTACCGGCTCGGAGACAAGCCTCCAACCAGTCTAGCAGAGAGGATGAGCCCCCCTTCTTTGCTTTCACATAACAATGAGCTGATGAATTTGAACTTAAAATATGGATTTTATTTTCCCCCCATGCTCCCTTTCCACCCCTGTGACCCCACCCTTGCCCACCCCAAACTGTCTGTGGAGTGAGGTTGCCCTTCCCTCACCGCCACCGCCTCCCTCCAACAACAAGGTGCCTTGACTTGGCACCCGGGAGCACGTCCTCCCCCCCTTCACCTCTATCACCGCTATCAAAAAAGAACTATCAATTATATTAACCCCGGGATATTTAAAGTATATAACTTGCCTCGGGAAACCCATAGCTTGCTCTCATAGTAACTAATATCAGCTTAGGAGGAACGCAATACAAAAGTACAGAAGTACTTCAATATTTCAATCGTTCAATAAATGGAAACATATGCAGTAATATACAAAATTCGTTAATACAAAAAAAAACGCAGTACCTGAAAAGGTAAAGTGCAATGTGCAAAGTGCTATACAGAAACGTCAGCTATAAGCCTACTGCAGCCTATTGCAGCAAATGCAATGATCATTAGTGCAAAAACTGCAATTCACTACCTCGATACACATTATAAAAACGGGGTAGACCATATAAAGTGCCAATACCCAAAAAGGTAAAGTGCAATGTGCAAAGTGCCATATACAATGATCATTAGTGCAAAAAACTGCATATCACTACCTCCACACACATTATAAAAAAGGGGTTGAGCATATAAAGTGCTATGAAAAGTGTAGAGGAGTAGACCATCTAAAGTGCCAATGCAAAAGAAGGTAAAGTGCAATGTGCAAAGTGCCATATAAAAAACATCAGCTATAAGCTTACTGCAACATATACAATGATCATTAGTGCAAAAACTGCAATTTACTACCTTACCACACATTATGAAAAAGGTGTAGACCCTATAAAGTGCCATGTAAAGTGCATTACAACACATCTCCCCCCCCCCTAAAAAGGAGAGTTCAGTACAAAATGGCAATAGGTCCTGCAAACAAAGTAACCTTCAAAAAATGGTTAAAAATACCTAAAGTGCCAAAGTGCCAAAGTACAAAAGCAGGAAGGGAAAAAAATATCGAACAGTTCTCTCAGTAAGCTGATAGTTATATACAGAGAAAAAACTGTACTTGAGTCTACTTGAGTTTAATTAAGTCTACTTAAGTCTCTTATTTTTCATTAACTTGAACAATCTTCTGTAGTAGATCTTGGGCTTCTTCAAGAGAAGAACATAGATGGAACCTTCCTTTCCATAGAACTCTCAATTTGGACTGCTGCGCAATAGAGGCCTGGGCTCCTGCACTCTTAAATTGGCTCAGCATTCCAACAAAGTCCTTCCGTCTCCGTGCTGCTGCTGCCGACATATCAGAGAATACTTGTACTCGGCCCCCGCTGGGTAGAACAATCTCTCTCTTCTGAATTGCCTTTGTTAGTACTGCCTCTCTAATACGATAATCCGAGAAGTTCACAATTATTGTCCTGGGATACTTAGCCCCTGGAATTTTCTGGAAGGGAACTCTATGGGCCCTCATTACTGTAAGGTCTTCAGGTGCCTTCTCAAGCAAATGGTCTCTGATTATTGATTCAATATAAGCCACTGGGTTGGATTGACCATCCATGCGTTCACTATCTTCTGGAATCCCTGTGAAACGCAGATTCGAGCGCCTTGCATAATTCTCCATCTCATCCATCTTATTCTGGGAGGCCTGAAACTTCTTCTGGAGAGAGACAATGTCAGAGTCACATAATGCAGATCGATCCTCAATATCAGATACCCGTTGTTCCAGCTCTTTAAATCTCTCAGGTATTTGCTGTACCATGGTTTCAATTTTATCTAGGCGTTGGTGCAATAAAGAGAGTTCCTGAGCTTGTGAGGTCTTGCAGTCTCGGATTTCCCCCAGAATGGTCTCAAAGAGCTGTTGCATCTGGTCTAACGGGACAACTGAAGACTGGGCCATAGCAGAAGCAGTATCAATGGTGACCCCCCCCCAACATTAGCAACGCTATTGTCCGTTTCCTGCCGACAGGCCAGGGCCCTCACTTCTGGCCCTGTTTCTGGTCCTGGTCCCATCAACGAGTCGTGCTGTAGTAAAGGGGATAAAGACCCCAAGTCCTCACTTGTCCTGGAATTGCGTCTTGACATCTCCAGCGTTGCCCCTTGTGTAGCCCCTGCTCACTGCCTTGGTTGGGCTTGGTCCTCTGAACTTTTTTCGAAAAAGGTCTCTCCTTCTTTTCCCAAAGGAGCCCTAGTTCCCATGGTGGCATCAGCGCCTTTCTCCTGAATTACAGGGGCAGCCTCTTCAGGAAGTGTCTTGTCCGCTGCGTTAGCCATTTTAGCCAAATTAGCCATCTGATTGAATTTACGATTTATAGAGAATACCGGATACTCCTTAGGAGTGTTAGGAGGATTAACCACTTCTGGGCTCCTATTCCCTGACGAAACAGACCCAGGCGCAGACGACTCCACTACCACTGCCCCTGCGACTCTACCTTTGCCCTCAGATCTCAATTCTGGCGAGAGCTCCAGTGAGGCCGAAGATGTTCCAGGGGAGTCAGATAGCGTAGAAGAGAACTTCTGAGACAGGAGAGCCACTTGCGTGCTCGTGAAGTTTGTATCTCCCCTAGTTTTCTGAACAATTCTTCCTCTCCTGGTTGCCAAAATACGGGCCTGCACTGTTTGACGTCTAGCTTTCTGTGCTGACGATGGAGAAGCGGGGGGCTGCGGCTGGAGCTCCTGCACGTGCTATTGTCCCTCTCTAAACCATCTGACGCATAGCTCTCCGCCCAGGCCCTTAATTCACTTCACTTGCGTAAGTTATTTCTTCACTGACCACGTAGGACACCTTGTTGTTACCCACCGAGGCACCTCAATAACCCCCAACGAGGCACAAAGTCACTTGTTTGTGGCCAAACTGCCAAAAACCGCACAAAAACCCCACAAGAGGTAGCTTAAGAGGAGTTATGCAGCAACTGACAATCTGCCAGGGAAAGTTCCAGCCAGCACGTACTGTAAATAAACCAAGCGCTGGTGCTCTTGAGAGTTTGTGAAGAATTTATAAAAGAAAGCAGCAGCTCACAGGATTACTAAAGATAAGTCCTACCGTGCCTCTATCGACTTGATGGCAGTAATGCAGTGCCTGGTAATCCGCTGCTGCCCCTACTTCACACTTGCACTCCTGGCTCCCAGTCCTCTTAGCTCCTCAAGCTCTATAATAACTGGTCCCTCAGCAGCGCGTTTCACAGTCCACCAGCTCCGTCGGTCCCCGCCTCGAGAGACCTCCAATGTCTTCAGCCGGCTCCCGCAACCACCGCCACCGATACCTCGCGTCTGTAGACAGGGCACCCCCAGCACTGCAGGGGGGCAGCAGGCGACCCACGCTCTCTCTACTGCCTCGAAGCCGCTCCACACGCCGACAACGCCGAAATCGCCGAAATCGCCGAAAACGCCAATATCGTAGTGTGCGCCTCACTGCAGCCTCGCTGCAAGCTGCTACGGTCGTATCATCCCGGAAGCCAAGGAAAGAGGAAGGGGGAGGGGCGACGTGCTCAGCACCAGCAGGACATCGGGCTCACCTGCCGCACCTTGAAATGATCTGTTCTGATACCATCAATGTTGGTCACCTGGTACTTGAACTCAGGTAAAAGCTGTTGAGGGGGGACTAGTTTCCCTGTCACCATGGTGACACTAGCCCCTGTGTCCCTGAAGGCCACAGCTTTCTGACCATTTATTAAGGGCTCCTGTCTGTACTTTCCCAAAATATTGGGACTCATAGTAAAAGTGGCAAATCCCATGCCACCATCACAGACTAAGGAGGCCTGTGAGGAGGACCTTGATAAACTGGGGTCCACCTCAGTTCCCCATGAAAATGCTCCTAACTTTTTGGGTGCATTACTACCACCTGGGGGATTACTACTTGTAGTACCAGGAGGAGTGGTAGTATTGCTGGGAGGAACATTTTCCTTATTGCCAGCCTGTGAGCAACTGGGGTCATTTTTCCAGTGGCCAGGCTTCTTACAGTTATGACAATAAGGTTTCTTTTCAGGGGAGGAAGGAGTTTGGGACCCACCCCCAGGAGAGGACTTTTGGGGCCCTGTAGGGGACTTGTCTTTTGATTTATCCCCACCTTTCTCTTGGGACTTGGTAGAATCTTTCTTCTGGTCACCACCCTGATTCTTAGGCCTTACCCTGGTTCTGACCCATTTGTCTGCCTTCTTTCCCAATTCTTGGGGAGAGGTCAGATCAGAGTCCACCAGGTACTGGTGTAAAAGCTGGTTTTGACAATTATTAAGGATCTGCTCCCTCATAATCAAATTGTACTATCCTAAAAAGTCATGCACCTTGCTGCCATGTATCCAACCTTCCAGAGCCTTGGTAGCACAATCTACAAAGTCCACCCAGTCTTGAGTCTGTGCCTTTTGGGTATCTCTGAACTTTAACCTGTACTGTTCAGTGGTTAAGCCAAACCCTTCAATCAGTGCACTCTTCAATACCTTGTAATTATCAGCATCCTCTTCTCTTACAGTGAGGAGCTTGTCTCTACCTTTGTCTGCAAAGGAGAGCCACAAGATTGCTGCCCACTGCTCCTGAGGGACCCTCTGTACTTTTTTTTTAAAACAAAGTTTTATTAGCATTTTTCAATGATATACAATACATACCCAATTATGCTTTAAACACGTGAGATGACACCCTCAGCCTTGTAGTCTTTGCCTTTGTAACATATACAATAAGATTGTTGTGTCTCAGAAAATGGCATTATTAGCACCTTTCTTATTTTACCCACCACCCGAACAATCCGTGGAGAAAGCACTCCCGCAATGTCAAATACATGCATATCAATGTCCTGGCAATCACGACCACCTAGCCGGGTTGGTAGTACTCGTCACATAGTGTCACAGTCTGCAATAATAAAACCTAACAATCCCAACTAAAATTTCCCTCCCCCCTCCCTACAGTCCTTTATTCACATTCTAACAACATCTTTTAGGGTGATCGCCCACACAAAGCCCAGCTGACAGTGTTACATTTTGAGACCAACATCAATATAGAAGCGACGCTTCGCAATATTCAACCTCAGCCAGTGAGATATTATCACATTGATATTAGTAACGTGTGCAATTCGGGTTCTTGGGATCCGCAGGCATTATTGCGAGTTGCTACGAGATTCCACAATTTCCACCTCCTGCAGTTTGAGGGATTCTAACATTGTATCCCACTCCAGTGCTATCGGGGTTTTTCGTAACCCTCGGGCCTCCTCTCGCCTTAGGGCCGCACTTTCTGCACTACCCCACCTGATCACCTCGCTATGCCACACATGTATGGGGGGTGGTTTCTTGGACTTCCACCGCATAGTGATGGCTCGTATTGCTAGGATTAATGACAAGTTCGCAAATCTGTATTGTACCTTATGTTTCGAGGGGGACTTATGAAGGCCCAGGATACATTCCTCCACAGTGTTGTCTACTTCCTTCTGTATGACTGCAGAAATGAGCCGTCTGACCGAGTCCCAGTATCTCCCTAATTGAGGGCAGGACCACAGCATATGTGCCAGCTCAACGCCACCTGCTTGGCATCTAGGGCAGTGGTGTTGTGTTTGCGGGAACATTTTGTCCAGTCTATGAGGGGTAAGGTAGGCCCTGTGAAGCACCATGGTTTGGATAAATTTAAATTTAGCGTTTCTGGTAAGCTTTCTAGGGTGTTCTATAATTTTTCCCCACTCCTTTTCTTCTATGGCCCGCCCGACGTCTCCCAACCATGCATCCTGTAACTGGGTGAGGGCTATTCCCGCATGTGCACGAATCCCCACGTACAGCCATTTCACTAAGTGTCTGCCTTGTCCCATGTAATATAGCATTTTGACTAATTCGTGTGTATCTGGTTCCTGTCGGTGCGGGGCCCAATGCGTTTTTACATATTGTGACACAGCCGCATGTAGAATGTACAGGTGATCCGGCACTCCCGTGCTCCTGACAAAGTTATCATAATCTAACAATTGCCCCTCATGGAACAGGTCTGATACCGTGCTAACTCCTGCTTCGGTCCAGGGGGCAATAGTGCGGCGTGTTATGCGTCCCGCCGTCAATGGTATGCCCACCAGGGGAATGTTACCTGCATAGGCAGGGTGCGTGTTCGTGTAATGAAGTGCTGCTTTCCAGCACTGCAGCGCTGTACGCAGCAATGTAGGGAGCACTTGTGGGAGTTTACAGCGTGGTAGCAATAGTGTATGTAAGGCTCCTGATGCCAGGTCGCGCTCGGTGTACCCTACTTCTTGAAGATTACGTCCGGCCGTCAAGAAGGATAGCCACTGCAACTGACAGGCGTAATAGTAGGCTCTAAGGTCTGGGATCCCCAGTCCCCCTTTGTCCGTACCGAGTTGGAGCTTTTTGAGACTAATCCTCCGCCTGCCAGACCCCCAGATGAGATCGACGAGCATGGTATTTAAAAGTTTAAAAGTACGCTGTGGGAGCAGTACTGGCAAATTCGTAAAGTAGTAAACTAGCCTCGGGAGGACTACCATTTTTGTAATAGCCACCCTACCTATGACCGACAGCGGCAACGTAATCCAAAAGGCAATACTAGCTCGAAGGGCTCGAATTGCCCGGTGTAGGTTGCCGTCCAGCAGATCGATGGGGGTCCGGTAGACATGTATGTCCAGGTATTTAAATGTATGTGACGCAACTTGTATCACCATTTGCCCGAAAGGAACAGTCATCAGTAGTGCCTGTTCCCGAAAGAAAAAGGCGTGAGATTTCGTCGGATTAACAGCAAGGCCCGATATACTTTTGAAAACAGTAAATATCTCCGCCAGAGGTGTTAAATCGGTCCTAAGGTCTTTGACATAGAGGATAATGTCATCCGCGTATGCCGAGAAAAGGTGCAGGGTGGGCCCGATCGGAATACCCATCTCTCGTGCGTCCGTTCGCAATTTAATAGCCAGGGGCTCCAGAGCCAATATAAACAGGAGTGGCGATAGTGGGCACCCCTGCCTCGTCCCCCGGAATATCGGGTATGCAGCTGAGATATGGCCTCCAGTACGGACGCGAGCCGTGGGGGCTTGGTATAACAGGCGGAGCCATTTAAGATAATCCTCCGGTAGTCCGAATTTACCCAGTGCCTTAAACAAGTATTCCCAGGTTAGTGTGTCAAACGCTTGGCGGAGGTCCAGCGACACACAGCCAGCGTGAGTGTAGTGTGGTGGGGCAGCCGACATCAGGTAATGCAATCTCCTGGTGTTCAAAGACATGCTACGGGCCGGCAAAAAACCTGTTTGATCTATGTGTATTAGTTTATGCAGGAGGGGTAGGAGCCTATTTGCCAGAATCTTACTAAGGATTTTATACTCCGTTGTCAGTAGCGACAATGGACGGTAGCCTGCCATGTCGGTGGGGTCCCTACCCGGTTTCGGGAGTGTGACCGTCAACGCTTGTGCTGTAGTGAGTGGCAATTCGCCTTTCTCCAATGCCGTGTTGTACAGGAGTTCCAAGTGGGGCAGGAGAGAATCCCCAAAAGTGTCGTAAAATTCTGCTGGCAACCCGTCCAGGCCAGGGGTTTTATTACGAGGTAGCCCTTTGATCGCCAGTTTTATCTCCACTGTGGTAATCGGGCCTGAAAGTTCCTTTAGGGCAGCTGGAGGTGGTTGTGGGCACGTCAGGGTATGTAAGAAGTCATCAATGTGTGTGCCCATACTATCTGCAGGCTTGCTATAAAGCGTGGCATAGTAATGGTAAAAGGCTGTGTTGATGTCATTTTGTGTATGTGCTGTACCACCCTCCAAGGTAGTAACCTCCCTAATCACCGTGGCCGGGGGTCATCCTTCAATATTTTCGCCAACAGCGCCCCTGTTTTGTCCGCTTCCGTGTGTGTTCTCTCTGTGTATCGCCGGTAATCTATAGTTCGAAGGGATTCTAACAGTTCCGCATGTTGTATGCGGACTTCTTGAAGTAGCCCCTGCTTCCCCCTATCTCGCGCTGCCTCCTGTTCTAGGCGATCCATCTTGTGTTCCGTGTCAATGAGGGATTTATTAACCTCCTGCCGAGCCCCTACAGTTGTGCTGATGGCCCTTCCGCGTATTACTGCCTTAAAGGCGTCCCATTCAATTAAACCACTAGAAGCTGTATTGCTATTTTCAGTAAAGTAATGGGAGATGGTGTCGGCCATAGCGGCACGGAACACTGTGTCCTCTAACAAGTATGGCCATAGTCTCCATGTTGGCACCGGGGTAGGTACTCTGCCCCATGTGATCGTTAGCTCCAGTGGATTGTGATCCGAAAAGGTTTTCGCAAGGTATGTAGTGTGCGTTACCTGCATTGCGATGTTGTTAGAGCAGTAAATTCTGTCTATTCTGGTGTGCAACATGTGAACCGGGGAGTAAAACGAGTATTCTCTGTACGTCGGGTGTCGCATCCTCCACACATCACACAGAGCCCAACCAGTAGCCCAGCCACAAAGTGCCTTTGCCTGCTTAATTACTCCTGCACCGTTCAGGGGGGGATGGGACCTATCTAAGGAAATGTCCATAATCGTGTTGCAGTCCCCTCCTATAATCCAGGGGTGTGCTTCCCATCCTGCCAGTGCCAGGTTCAGGGTGGTAAAGAAACTTTCTTGGTCAGTATTTGGTGCCTATATGCTACCCAGCACTACCATTTGGCCATCAAGGGATCCGCGTACAAATATATAGCGCCCTTGCTTGTCTATTCGGTGTTCCAGTGATGTGAAGGGCACCCCGTGTCGGATCCAAATAGTGACTCCCCGTGCATACCCCGAGTAGCTAGTGGTGAAAACCTGCCCCCTCCATTTCTTCCGGAGCTTTACCGCCTCCTGACTCAGCATGTGGGATTCTTGCAAATATACTATTTGCGCCTTTCTCCTTAGTAATTGGGCATGTATCCTATGGCGTTTCTGTATGGAGCCCAGTCCCCTAACGTTCCACGTTACAATGTTAAACTGACTAAGTGTATGCATTGATAGATTTTATTGGTCCTGCAGTCAGACCAAGACGCATGTGTGACAGTGACCAGCCTACGCGGGACCAACAAAGAAATAGGACCGTACCCCTCCCCAAAACCCCCAATACTCGGTCCGGTCGTAAAACTATACCGGACCACAAAACAAATCGCAGTAAGCAGAACTATACCCTGAACCACAACAGCATTCGCAGATTGGGGGACTTCGCCAACGGCGTCACAGAGCGCGGGTCACGCTCCATTATGACATCGAGTTCCGAACCTCACGGAACCCGGGCTCAAGAAATTATAAACACATTCCATAACGCTGCACCATACATGTAGTTTACCACAAAACCAAAAGGATATCACATCAGCGCTCAGGTTCAGTTCGTATATGATGGCACCATACTGTTGTCAGCCAAACAGTCCATCCGCCGTTTGAGGGGTTACGGAGGGAAACAGAGCCACGCTACCCTCGGAGTCCGATTTGTTCAGATCTTCCGCGGAAGAGACTGAGTCTTCCACAAGCGCAGACTGTCGAAAAGTAGCGGCCACCAGTAGTGCCTTCTCCTTGCCCTGTTGTTGTTGCTGCGACGTTGGATTAGGTCGTCGGGAGTCTCCACGTAGACGTCTACTTCGGCGGACGCCAGGCCGTACCGCACGACTGGAGCTGTGTTGAGTACTTTGGGAGGCGTTATCACCGGTCTCTGCGGGGTCCATTACCTCCAGCCACTCTTCAGCGTCTTCTGGGCTTTCAAAGAAATGAGTCTTGTGGTCATAGATGACCTTCAAATGGGCTGGGAAGAGAAGGGCATACTTGAGGTTCAGGTCTCTCAATTTCCTCTTGACGGCCATGAAAGAGGAGCGCTGTCGCTGTACCATTAGTGTGTAGTCCGGGTACAGCGAGATCCGTGCAATCTCAAAGTGTATCTGGCCCAGCTCCCGTGCTTTTTGCAGTAGTGTGTCCCTGTTCCTATAATTTAACAGCCGGACAATGAGGGGACGCGGTGGGGCGCCCGGTTTGGGCTGACCGGTGGGTATTCTGTGCACTCGTTCCACACAATATTGGGCGGAGAGACCCTCCGGGGCAACGTGTTCGCGGAACCACTGTTCCATATACGTAGCCGAGTCCCGTCCCTCGCAGCGCTCCGGCAGGCCAATGACGCGGACGTTGTTCCGCCTTGTCCTTCCCTCCGCGTCTTCCACCAGGTCCAGCAGGGTGGTAACTTGCTTCTGTAGTTGCTGCACTTGGGTCGTGGTCTGAGCCTGCTGCGGGGAGAGATCCGCCAGCGCCATGGTATTATCTTTCACCTTGTCCGACAGTTTAGCGTGGTCCGCTCTGAGTAGCGTGAGACCCGTCGTGAGAGCTCCGATTTGTTGTTCAATGGCTCTCCTCGAGTCCCTGACCTCCTGCAGAATCAGGTCTAGTTTGTCCACAGGCTCCATCACAGCTGTGGGCGGGATGCAGCTGGGCAACTGTGATACTCCACTAGGGTCCACATGCTCCATTGCGGGGTCCGCGCTGGGCCCAGCGTCCTGCTGCTTCCCTCTATTGCGGCCCATCACCGTCGGGCAGACCGTGGGAGGCCACCAGTGCGTCCCCTCCTCGCGTAGTTGGAGCAGGCGGGGAGTCGGGCGTATTACAGCTCATCAAAGTCGGTCTCACAACCACCGGGGCCTACTCCATATGCAGATCACAGCTAGTGCCCGGGACAGGCCTGGTCACGACGTTCCCCAGAACAGGACTCCGCGGAAACCCCAGCATACTCCGGCAGCACTACATGTGCAGGAATAGGTGTCCCACCAGGGCCGAGACCAGGGCCGCCCAGGAAGCACTGCACACAAGTGTCCACTGCCCCACGCAGATCCGCGGGGGGCCCCCTGTCGCCGAGGACACAAGCTCTCCACAAATGCGGCCTACAACACACTGCTTCCTCCCTTCCAGCAGGGGCAGCCAACTAGTCCAGTGTCAGCACTCTCCAGGTATTCCACTATGCAGTTGTGGGGCACTCAATATGGCAGGAATACCGTCCAGGGGGGGGCCCCCACCACCAGCAAACCTGTCTCCCCCCTGGGGGGCCGCCGCAGTCCAGCACTATCAAATCAGCACTCCCTCTCTGTGCGCCCGACTTAGGCCGCAATTCAGCCACGGGATTTGCGTAAATCAGCCCCGGGGATTACTCACAATTCGCGGCTGCTGCCAGCAGTCACAGCCGGTCCGGTCCGCCACAGAGTGCAGGATTGACAAGGGAGCACTCCGCCCCCGTCCAGACACCTTCCGCCGGCCCTCTGCTGCAGAGCAGCCACCGCCAGGGGCCGGCCTCGATCGATACCGCCAGTGGGCGGGTTCCCGACAGCAGGCCCGGCACAGCTCCCCTCGCAGCTCAAAAGGACCCGGGCATCAGCGAGTCCCAATGCCAGGCAGCAGACGCGCCGAAAGCCGGCCCAACTATCGCCCCCACTCCGCTGGCCTTAGGGTGCACCGAAAAGGGCACTTTGGTGCAGCGCGGATCAAATATACCCAGGATGTAGGAGCCCGGGTCCGGAGCTCCGCTAAAATGCAGCCGCCATGTTCGGCTGTCGGCCATGCCCCCGAGGGACCCTCTGTACTTTACAGGCCTTCTCCAGTGCAGTTATCCATTTGTGGATGTCATCCCCACTCTGGTAGGGAGGGACAATCTTGTTCGGTTCCTATGTGGATGAGTATCTTCTCTACTCCTAGGGACACTGTTGCTGCCACCATGGGGCTCTAGCCCCAACTTCTGAGAAGCTTTCTGAAGCTCCAGGGATTCCCTGTCTAAGGCCAATTGCTCTCTATTGATTCTGAGCTTAGCTTAGCTCTCTCAAACTCTCTCAAACTCAAGCAGTTGGCACTTCTTCTCATAAGAGGATGCCCTTTTATGAGAAGCAGAGGACCCTATAGAAATACCAGAATGATTAGATTCCTGTAAAGGAGATCTTGATCTTCTTGGTACACTATTAACCCTTCCTGGGGGAGTGAAGAGGGGGCCACCGTCCTACAGGAATTGTATCCTGTCCGTATGTCGTCCCTTTTAATCTGCAGTAGCTCTCTGCTATACATTAATATGGAGGCCCAGTAGTATAATTTTAGGTTCGGGAGTGCCAGCCCTCCCCTGTCCCTAGTTAGGGTAAGAAATTTATAGGCACGTTGTGAATAAGCCCAGATAAATCTAGAGAATATCCGCTCTATTGTTTTAAACCACTGTGACGTGAATTCAAGACATACTGCGTGAAACAGATATAAAATCTTTGGAAAAAAAAGCATCTTAATAACATTACATCTTCCTACAATAGGTAGGTGTAGGTTATTAAGGCGTTGGAGATCTTTTTGGATAATATCCATAAGGGGTTCTATATTAAGCTTAACCACATTATCTAACCTAGACGATACACAAATACCTAAATATGTAGCTTTTTCTACTTCACGTGTATTGGTCATTTTTGCATTGTCGTTAAGGACAATCGGAGTCTTATCTTGGTTAAGTGCATAACCAGAGATTTGTCCAAAACGTCCTGCCTTGTCTTCGACGGCTATTATGGCGGCGTTTGGGTCAGCCGTTATCATGGCAATATCGTCTGCATAGGCTAAGGTCTTAGTAGGGTAGTTCTGTGACCATATTGCTGGTATTTGGGCATTCTCTTCTAATCTGCGAATAAATGGATCAATGTAGATCGCAAATAAGAGCGGGGAGCAGGGGCAACCCTGCCTCGTACCTCGGGATATTGGAAATGCTTTAGATAATATGCCATTTTCCATCACAGCCGCTGTTTGTTCAACATATAGGGCCCGATTCTGATGCGGGTTGGAAAAGCTTCCCGACTGAGGGCCTGATTCTGATGCGGTTAGGAAGGCCTCCTAATGGCATTTGCTCCTTCCAAATCGGATCGGGAACGTGTCTTCCCGACCCAGGGCCCAATTATGATGCGTTTAGGAACATATGCTCCCATTGAAGTCAATGGGAGTCCAACCAAATCGTATCTGGAAGCATCCGGATGCATCGTACTCCGTCGGTCGGACTCTCCCGATCCGAGTGGGTCGGAAACCATTTCTAAACCGATTCGGTCGGGAAGCTTTCCAACCCGCATCAGAATCAGGCCCTTAGTCTTTGAACTGCTTGGATAAAACCATCCCCTAATCCTACCCTAGACATGGTAGCCCATAAATATTGCCAGGAGACCCTATCAAAGGCTTTTTCAGCATCCAGTAAAACCAGAGCCATAGGGTCTCCTGCAACATTGGTGATATCAAACAGTGTGATGACTCTTTGAATATGGATTATGGTATATCTCCCCGGAATAAATCCATGCTGACGCTCAGAAATAACTTTATGTATAATAGGTGCTATTCTATCAGCTAACAATCTCGAGTATATTTTTGAGTCGCCATTGATAAGTGTGATGGGCGGTATGATCCCAATTGTTCTGGTGATTTATTTTTTTTCCAGAAAAATTACAAGTTTTGCACTTGACCATGATCTCGGGGGTCACCCGCCATTGAATATATGCACCATTAGGTCAGTGAGAATGATTTTCAACTGATCCATAAAATTGACAAAGAATTCAGTCGGAATACAGTCTGTTCCTGTCGCTTTCCCTTTTGCCAGACCTTTAATAGTCAATAATATTTCCTCCAGGTCGGGTGGACATTCTAGACCTTCCTGATCCTCTGCCTCAAATTTTTATATGGTATGTGATCTAAATACCCTTCAATATCACTCTGCTCACTCCCCGCGTTTGCTGTATATAGATTATGATAGAACCTCCCAAAGGCCTCCCTTATAAGTTCTGGGTTAGTGATCTGGCCCAGCACAGGGTCATTAAACTCTCGGATTAGATTTAGAGAGGTCTGCTGTCTAGTACGCACCGCCAGCTGGTGACCAATTTGCTCATTAAGTTCATAGACCACTTCTTTCTGGGCTATAGCTTTATTCACAGCTTTATAGGTAAATACATTGATGATAGCCGCCTTTGCAATTGCAACCTGCCGCTGTAGAGACTCTAGATCCTTGTTTGCTATAACAGCCCTCACCAATTCCTCTTCTACCGCCCCCAGATTGTCCTGCAATATCTTCATAGTTTGCCTGGCTTGTTTATTAAGATTTAGGGAATACCATAATGTTTCACCCCTAATTCCAGCCTTCAAGGCATCTCATACTATTTCAATTGTGGTACTCCCTAAATTATCTTCCAAAAACCTTGGGATCCATTGTCTCATATATGTACAGTATCCTATATCTAAAAGCAGGGATCTCTGAAATGTCCAAGACCTTGTATTAGGGTTGGCCATCTCTACTTCTAGACTACATATTATTGGATTATGGTCCGACAAGACACGTGGCAGTTTATCTATTTGGCATTTTGATTTTAAAGAGTTAGAAATGAGCACATAGTCTAATCTGGCATGTGTGAGGTGTGGAGTTAGAAAAATATGTATACCCCGGATCTGTTAACTTTCCGACCTGTCAGCCGTCCACTAATCCATGAGTCTGACACAAATTGTTTAGCGCCCTAAATACCTTAGGCTTCCTACCCACGTATCACCACCCCTCCTCCATAGACCAGTCACTGGGTAGATTAATATTAAAATCACCACAAACCATGAATGGAAGAGGCCAATGGGCAAGTTCACTAGAAATATCATCCAGCACGACCGGATCATCACAGTTACTTCCATATACTGTACAGAGAGTTAATTTCTGCCCAGCCCCATATTGACATTCAGTAACTGCCCAGCGGCCAAATTTGTCTGAGTTTGCTCGATTAAATTAATTAAACAACAGCCCGCTTCCTTTGGCCAAAATTGCAACCCCCCGAATCCTAGCACCCTGTGTTGTTGCACTTATCACCCTAAGCCCCAGTGTCTTCAAAACATGTATTTGTGCGCCATCTATATGTGTCTCTTGGAGGCATATGATATTAGCACCCATCGATTGTAACCCAACAGCCACATTTTGCCTTTTTTTTGCATCATTCAGGCCACATATGTTGACAGATACAACTTTCAATACCCCCATACGATTAGGCACCATACTCCTGACACAGATGCCCCTCCGTCAAAACAATACACATACTTTGTCCACCAGATATCACTATTCTTTTTGTATACATGACTATACCACTGTTTCTAGTCTCTAAAGAATTACGTAAATCTGTCATAACCCTGTTTATCACCTGTCTGACAACCCTCCCCCCTCCCTCTCCCACCGTCCTCCCCCACCAATAACTAGGCAGCCAGGCTCAACCATGAGCCTGTGTGAGGACGTCTGAATCCTTCCACCTCACTTCCCTCCCTCCTACAATTACAACTACACCACAATATACCTCTATCCCGTGTAGTACTAAATATCAGCTTTGAACTGCTCTACTGTTGTATTTGCTCTCTAATTTCATGTTTTAGTACCCCTAGTCCCTGTTGTGATGTCATCCAACATCTTCTGGGCTTGTACTTCTGAATTAAAACTAAAGTGCTGACCTTTACAGATCACCTTGAGCCTGGCCAGGTTTTGCAGAAATACCAGAGCTCCTGCCACTTGAAATGGAGCCAATAATTGCCTAAGCCACCATATGCGCTCCACCGTCGCATGGGCAAAATCAGGCTTGGCAAAAAAGAGAAATCCTTCAAACTGTCTCTTGGCATTGGGTCTGGCTAGATCGTAGACAGCCTGTCGAAGTAAAAAGTTGCCAAAGTATATCGTTATGGCACGGGGTACTACTTTGCTTCGGAAGCATGTTTTGATTGAGTTAATGGAAATCGATGAGCCCTTTGAACTTCTTTATCCCAATCCCAAGACGACAGTTCGGGTAGGGACTCTTTTAGCATATTTACAACAAATTTCCTCGTGTCGTTACCCTCAAGGTTCTCGGGCACCCCAAGCAGCCTCAGATTGTTTCAACGTTGCCGGTACTCATAGTCCTCCAGCTTCCACATGATGTCCTTGAGAGTTTTGTCCTGAGAAATAGATTGTACCTGCAGGGTTTCCACTGTGTTTTCCAATGCTTCTGTGCGTGATTCTACCATATTTATCTGTTCTGTGATATCCGAGCAGATTTTCCCCACTTTCCGCACTGAGCCTTGCAGATTCTTAGTAGCTAGCCTTGCTTGTCGATTATCTGCTTTAACATCATCTTGGAAGGCTCTTAGGGATTGCAGAATCAGAGCTAATGAAGGTTCGGGCGAGTTCCCACTCTTAATATGATCTGGGTCTCCCCCTTGGGCAGTTGATTGTTTCCCTTCTTGATTTGGCATCTCTGTGGACAGCATTAGTGATGCGGAATAGTCCCACCCCATCTCTTCCACCAGTTCTTGTTCTTCAGGGGTCTTTCGCCGGGACTTAAACCCTGATATCCGTTTGGATTTTTTCTTAGCAGTGGTGACCATTTCCGCTGGGGTACTATCGTCTGAGGATGAGCCCACCTCATCATCGCCGCTGATAGATAGATTGGTATCCGACACCTCTGACTCTTCAGTTAGGTTGAGAAAAACCTTTCCCTTGTCACATCGGGGGACTGACGGCATTGTTCTATGATACCTTTTACCACTGCACTCCGTGGTGGTAATACGTTGCCTGATGTGTCTGCAATTCCATCCTTATGCACATTGTTCCCCGATTTTGGCTTGTCCATTTCAGCCCCAGGGTCCTGACCATCCTTCATTTGCGGTCTCCCATCCTGATTACTACATGGGGTAAGCGCCAGTTCCTCTATCGTAGCCTTCACAGATGTACTTGGCTCGATAATCAGGTTCCCCCCTTCTGAATCCTCTGCCATACCGGTAAATGCTACCGTCTGTGCTGCCTCCAGTAATGAATTATTTATTGTATTGTCTATTTCACCCTCATGGCTACCATTTTCCGCTTTTTTCCTTTGACTTTCATTCTTTGGGTCACCTAAGGGTGAAAATATGCTTGTAATAGCAGGTTATGTTTTCCCTATTTCATGAAGCGGTTTTGTTCGGTGATTAATTAACTTCCCAGGAGGCTCACTTTTCTCCAGTACTGTTTTTGCTTGTTTATCACTTTTAGTAGCCCGTGAATCACTTTTCTTATTGTCAGCTTTGGGGTCCAACCCCTTGTGCCACAATGTGGCAGCCACAGTTACTCGCGGCTTTCCTTTCCCCCGAGCTGCCATTGTAGCCAGCACTTCTTCCAGGAACACGTTGCTGTTCTCAGGGAACCGGGATGAGACATGAGCACACCCGCCCTCGGCAGCCGCCATCAGCAGAAGCCGTGCCAGAGCCTCCCAGCGCCCTTCGTAGGAGCCCCCACGGGCGTGAGCCTTATGTCCGACCCACACTGAGGTCAGTCAGGGGCACTCAAGGGCACCACGAATCTCGTCAATGTTTGGCACCCCTCCACGCATGCCGGTGGCAATATCACGGGACGCTTCATCAACCAGGGAGGAGAGAGGTAGGTGATGGTCTCTAGTCAGACGCCATCTTGCCTCCCAGGGGACTTCTCAATCCTAGCTATCCTAAGAGAGAAACTAGAGTTCAGAACAAAATTAGAACACTGCTATCTCCGGGTTGGGACAATCTACTCGAATAATTCAAACAGTACATTTCAATGTGTATTAAAATCCAATTCAATGGTGAAGTCAGATTTTCAATAAATACTTAGGAAAAGTGACTTTTAAAATGTTCCACGTTACCTGCCTGAGCTACCAGTTGGTAGCAGCCTACTGGAAGATGGCTCTGGCAGTGCTTCTAGATAATGAGGTGTGAAAACTGCTCCCAGAGCAAGAGCAATGGCTTAGGCCTTTTCAAAGGAAGATCTGGATGTGAAGTAAGTTACAGATATCAGCTCAGGAAGGACAGTTGGGGAAGGGTAAGGAACTTCATTAATGACTTCATTAACATTAAAAGGGACTAGGATGAGTTCTGCCAATTGATAGTTATGTGTAAGGGAGAATATAGGGTAGAAAAGCCTTTTGTTCTATAGGCCCTCCGTGTTACATCCCGTGCCCCCTCTCAATCCATAGGTGCCTTATATGACACGTGGGCAGCAGGAATCTGGGTTAGGGAGGAATGCGTTGAACGTAAAGCCTTTTTATTGCCCTTCCCCAACTCATCTACACTCCGCAATAAAGATGATCCCTTAGGCCTCCCAACAACACATCACACCTTTGTGCCAAAGTGCTCACCTGCACTCAGCGGCAAAGATGACCTCCTAGGCGGCCTCCCACCACCACATCGCACCATTGTTGCAAAGTCAAATTAGTAAAACACTTAAGCAGGCCACAAACCCTGTTTGTCACTCATTTCCCAACATGCATCCTAGCTCGTCAAAATTGCATAGACAAAATATAGAGTAGGCTAAACTCCTGCAACAGTTTTGATCTCGCAAGAGTGGGTGGCCATCTTGGAAGCGGTCCTATAAATACTGCACCTAGTAGGTGCAAACTTGCTTGACTTCGAGTCTTCATTGGAAGAAGGTTGTTCCACTCCTGCTTATCTGAATCCTGATGCTTCCGTTGGGGTACTGTGTTCCTCTCTCACCGCATCCAGCATGGATCCAGTGCTTTTTAATACTGTAATAGAAAAGGCAAAGTAAGACAAAGAAAGGTTAAAGATTACATTTAAAAACAGAACAATGCATTGATCAGGTCAGTGCACTGTACCTAGGGAAAAAGGCTCCCTTCATGAGAGAACGTGGTTAAAATGTAAGTATTCTGAACAGACATTTTCACCAATTAGGACTTTTGAAAGAGACAGCAATCTCCAAAACTATTCCATTGGTCGAGAACTATTTTTTGCTTCATATGAAGTAATAGGAAGAAAGTTAGTCGAGTGGAGTGGAGTCTTGTCAGAAAGTCAAGCCCAAGAACATTTATCTGCCTGGGTGAAGATGGAGCAGGAGACCAGTTTGATTAATCATACCTGGCCTAAGCCATATCTAGATTACCGTTAGGTCGAACTTTAGATGATTTAGCAAGAACTCTTGCAGCTGTGCAATCTGACTTACAGGCAGTGAATCAAGGGAACCAGATGCTAAAATTAGAGTTGGGAGGATACAAACCACAAATAGATCCATGGGCACAAAGGAAGCCAGGTGCCGTTCCTAAAATGCCAGTTCCTCTTTTACAACCAGCCCGATTTACCCTTCCCCTTAATGGTGGTTCCTCTTGTACTTCTCCGGTTAACTTGATTGTGTTAACGCCAAGTCCAGTAGCCCTAGCCACTCCAGAGCGTTTTACTGGAGATAGTCCGAAATGTAGTGTTTTCATGAACCAATATCATCTTCAGTTTCTTTGTCGACCATCGGCCTTCCACGACGATGTTGCCAAGGTAGCATTTGTCATTTCATATCCAGTAGGAAACGCAGCCTTTTGGGCTATACCTTTAGTTGAAGAATATGACACAGTCCTTTATATTTTTGCAACTTTCAAAGAAAGAATGCATCGTTTATTTGCTAGACACACATTCAGGCAGACTGGTAACAATGAGGAACTCAATTTATGACAAGGGAATAAAGACCTTTTAACTTACATTACGAATTTCATTCGACTGGTGTCAGAAACTCAGTGGCAGGAGCATAAGAGAACATCCCTGTTTTACTGGGCGCTCTTTGATGAACTAAAAAATATTCTGTCCCAGATTTTTGACCTACCAGAAGACTGTTCAGACTTTATAGATCTAGAAGTCAAATTGGTTCATCACCTGGGGGAAAGAAAAAGTGAAAAGGCTAAAGGAGAATTCCCCAAGGTCTTGATGTATTGGTCTGATAGAAAAGAGTCAGTCGACAAGAAGGGTTCAGAAGGAGTAGAACCAATGCAAATAGGGGCAACTCAGGGGCCCCTTAACAGCAACTAAATAGAGAAAAGACAAAAATGTAATGTATGCCTCTATTGTGGCAAGGGTGGACACTTTGTGAAGGAGTGCCATGCAAAACCTAAGGTTTTAAAGAGAAAGCAGTAGCTCTCATTGACTCACAGGATTCTTTGACAGAAAACTAAATGACTCGAGAGTTAGGAGGTTGATCCTTCCAGTAAAGAAATATGTGAGATCTCCCAATATCTTGCTCACACTTTGAAAAGGATCCCTAAACACTTCACCATAACTGTTATGTTGGTAGTTTCTATTCAACTACCAAAGACTATGCCCATTTTGTTAGACTCTGGGGCCACAGGTAACTTTATAGACATCACTTTGGCCAAGATGTTCGGTGTTTTGTTTATTTAAAAAAAAAAAAAAAAAAAGCAACCTGAATCTGTGAAGGCAGTGGATGGTTCTGGGCTGTCATCAGGTCTGATAACACCACTCTGGAAATGCAACCCTAGTCTGTGACAGCAGACTCACTGAGTTTGTTCAATTTCATCTTATAGATACCCCTATTTTTGGAGCCACTTTAGGAGTTTCATGGCTCCAACTGCATAATCCCCGAAAAAGATTAGGCCTCCAGAACAGTAACATTAGATTCAGGTGTAGGAGAGTAGGATCTGTTTCTTATAGTTACCCCCACTTTTTGCTGATGTCTCACTGTTTTTGGACTAGTCTGACTGGGATCCTGCTATTCAGGACCCCAGTCTATCTGCTTTCTCCTATAAATTGATTGCATGTACTTTAGGTACACTCCAGATTGGATTCTGGGGTACCCTTATCAGTCCCTAGTATATGGTACACCATGTACCCAGGGCATAGGTACCCCAGAGGCCTCCCAGGGGCTGAAGCATGTATTGTGTCACCCCTGAGAGGCCATTCAAAATGACACCACAGGTCTGCTACTGCAACCTGTGCAAGGAGGTGCATGCACCCCTTACTTAGATATAGGTTACCTATATCTATTCTAAATCACTGCACATATAAATCTATCAGTCACCCCTATGGCAGGCCTTATCAATCCTGAAGGCTGGGTGCTGGGTTTTACGTGAGAGGGTGCCCCTGCATGAACAGAGCCCCTCTGCAGCCTTCGGAATCAATTCCCCGGGGTTGTCTGTGATGCAGCCAACCATATATACTTAAGTGCATTATAACCTCGCGGTAAATGCTAACTTTAAAACGGCTGCTTAGAAACATGTCGTGTTTGGTGTCAAACACCTTGGAATCATACCTCCACACCAGTAACTGGTGTGGGAGGTATCATTCTTCCCTTGTAGTACCACTACTATGCGGCACCGGTCTACCCGGCACCAGCTTTCTCGACATGGGCAGCACAAAATGGATGCTGCCAGCCACAGACACGAGTCTGCCCTCCGGCTGCTGAGCCAAGCTTGAGCAGAGGAAGGCCTGACAATAGGTTTCCTGTCACAAGGAGGTGTGACCACCTCCCAGACAGGCTTTAGTGTATTGGGGCTGGGTGGGTGCACTCTTAGAGTGCCAGAAAGTCTGCACTGGGGGCACATTTGGTGTCCCCGTGCATAGTCCAGCTCAAACCGGTTGCAGGAGCCAATGGCTCCTGCTCTGGCGCGAAACTGTGTTGTGTATCAATGGGGATACCCGAAGGACTACCAGACCCGGGTTAATAGTACAGTACAGTAACAAAATGGTCAGGTAGTATACAATAGATAGAATACACACAGTAAATCACATCCACAGTACCGAGTTATTTAGAGTCCAATGGATCGGAATTCCAATTTATTATACAGTGCAATTTTTGTTTTCGTTTGTGGCAACGCAGTTGCTCAATGCTCCTAAACTGGTACTAATATTTACAGATATTTACACTATTTGGTGCTCAGGGTAGGGTAATGGGAAAAGGAGTGCTGGTGAGCATTGTGAAGTTGTGAGGGTAGTGGACAAGGACAGGGTAGTGTGACATATATCCATCACAATTGCATGGTGATACTGATCCGGCCTTAAACAAAGGTCAGTTGTTCCACATATATTACATAGCTTTACATGGACACCGTCAATAATTTACAATTGTCCTCGCTTGTAATCAGATAGGTAGTTGTCGACGTTTCAACCCCTATATATTGAACTAGGTGAATCCAGCCTTAGGGTGGGGTCTTCATCAGGACTGTGATAGAGCACCTAGAGGCAATGGGATACTATGTGTTAGGGTGACAGTGTTATCTCGCGGTAGTGGATGTGAAAGCAATATGTAAAATCAATTACCTAATTGGACATCCAGCATGTGCCTTGTTGCTGGGGTATTGAAAGAAGGTGTGGGCTCCACGGAGCTCCTAAATGCAGAGAAAAAGTCTTGGTAAATGAAAAAAGAGACGCATTGAATGGCTGAATATGCACCCTATGTAAATTGACACTTACTCAGAGGGGGTGAATGTACGGCCTTCCGTGCGCGTACGAGGTAGATGGCAGGTCAAAAGATCACTGGCATCATACAGATGAATCTGTAATGATAGAGGAAAACAAGGGTTCTGCGGTTTTATCAAGTCGGTGTATTATGGTAATCACCACATCATAAATAGAGAGGAAAGGGTCAAAAAGTCCCAGTAGGGAGACCAGGAGGACCCTCCGGCGTCCGCCGAGGGTCTAGCTGTCAAGTAGCATTTGAAATTAATCGAGGGCCAAAGGTAAGTGGGAATGGATTAAACGCGGCACTGGACTACGAGCGCAACCACGTGTTTGGACAAGAAAAAAGTGAATTAAACAATAAACCAGCGGCCGGAATGGGTCCGCGGGAGTCAAAATGTGCAGATAGAATGCGCTCAACGCTAGGGCATTGCTGTGCGTTGAACGAAGAGTTGAATACTTCACGATCAAGGGCCAAAGGCGAGTGTGAATATATTTAAAGCGGCGCTGGTCTGCGAGCGCAGCCGCGTGTTTGGACAAGAGTAAATAAATAAATAAATAAACCAGCGGCCGGGATGGGTCCGCAGAAGACAAAATATACAGAAAAATGCGCTTAACGCTGGGGCATCGCTGTGCGTAAAACGAAGAGTTAAATACATCAGGATCCAGCAAAGAAACCCCTTACCTAATAAACGTTCTAACCTTCTCCAGATCCGGCAACAGAATGAGCCGGCGGTTCCCGGTTACGTTAAATAGACGCGGTGGGTGAGCGTGCACGTCGGGTGCAGCAGCTTAGTGACTACACGCTGGTAGACGTGTGGGACCTGACTACTGTGACGGGCAAAAATGCAGTGGATGTTTATGCGTGTTGACAAAGGCATAGACATTGGATTGTGCCCGTTGTCTGTGTATATAAAATGAATTGCAACAGTACAACGTTAAAGAAACTTCATCTTAACCAAGATGGAACGAAAATGGTTTAGATGTAAGATGCATATGTATCTACGTGAAATGTCCCACATGGTAGTTCATAAAGCCTAATGGTCGAGAGTTACATCATGTAAACAGAGATTGAGTACATCAAATGATAAACATATAGATAAAAACTCGTGCTCACTTTAATTAGTGGACAGCATATACAAGGCCAACTTCTCACATTGGTGACAGCGGTGGGATTCAAGCTTGCTATTGTTTTACCAGATAAATCTCATTGAGTGATTAACTGAAAACCACTAAAAGTACTAGGTACATATAATCAAGATTAGAATAAGTAAGTTCTACTGAACTTGGAGTTGGGTACGTCAAGGGTCTAGCACACCCTTTCTCCAACTCAAGAGAGTTTAGTCTCCACTAGGGTAGGTAGGTGCACATACCACACCACACTAGTATGTCTTCTGTAGGAGAAGCCAGTGGCTCTCTGCCTACTAGATACAATGGGCTCACCTTTCAGGATCTGAAAGCCATGTGTGCCTCTAAAGCTGAAGACAGGGAGAAATGCAAACACCCAACGTCTTATAGAGATGTTACTCCTAGATGACCTCAGAAAGACCCCAGGGTCTGATGAAGTAGAAAGAGTGGGTGGGACAGGAGATGAGGAAAGAGCAGGAAGTGAACACTTCTTTGATCTGGACTTACACCCTGGCCAGGAGGATCAAGATTATTCCAACCTGGAAAATCCAAATTTTCCTTCAGGTGGGGGAGAAGGCCCCAGTGGCCCCCTCTTTACTCCTACAGGAAGAGTACAGGGTCTACCTAGAAGATCCAGGACTCCCTCTGTGGAGTCTAATCATTCAGGTACTTCTGTAGGGACCTCTGTATCTCATAGGAGAGAACCCTCTTATGATAAGAAGTGCCAATTACTGGTACTTGAGAGACTCAGGATCAGGCTCAACAAAGAGCAATTGGCCATAGACAGGGAATCCCTAGAGCTCCAGAGAGCAACCAGAAGATTGGGACTAGAGTCCCATGGTGGCAGCCACAGTGTCCCTAGAACTAGAGAGTATTCTCATGATCATAGGAACCTGATAGTCCCTCCCTATCAGAGTGGGGATGACATCCACAAATGGATAACTGCACTAGAGAGGGCCTCTAAAGTACAGAGGGTCCCTCAGAAGCAGCGGGCAGCTATCTTGAGGCTCTCCTTTGCTGACAAAGGTAGAGATAAGCTCCTCACTGTTAGAGAAGAGGATGCTGACAATTACTCAGTCTTGAAGAGTGCACTCATTGATGGGTTTGGCTTAACCACTGAACAGTACAGGATTAAGTTCAGAGACACCCAGAAGGCACAGACTCAGGACTGGGTTGACTTTGTAGATTGTGCTACTAAGGCTCTGGAAGGCTGATTACTTGGCATTAAAGTGTGTGATTTTAAAGGATTGTACAATTTAATTATTAGGGAGCAGATCCTTAATAATTGCCAAAATCAGTTGTTGCATCAGTACCTGGTGGACTCTGATCTGACCTCTCCCCAAGAATTGGGAAAGAAGGCAGACAAATGGGTCAGAACCAGGGTGAAGCAGAAAACTCAGAACCAAGGTGGTGACTCTAAGAAGCCAGATTCTAAAACCTCAGATAAGGGTGGGGATAAGGGTAAAGACCAGAAGTCTCCACAAGGGCCCCAAAAACCTGCATCTGGGGGGGGGAGTCACAATCCAACAAGGCTAAAGGCAAAAAGAAACCTTGGTGTTATATCTGTAAAGAGAAAACCCATTGGACAAAAGATGCCAGTTGTCCAAGGGCCAAGGAATCTACTCCAGCCACCACTGCCCCTAAGGCAACTGTTCCCCCTAGCTCAGTTCCAAGTGGTGGTACACAGAATAAGGGTGTAGTAGGGTTGACCCTGGGATCTGAGATGGATTCTGGCCTAGTCAGAATTCCAACTCAGGCTGTGTTAGTCTGTGATGGAGGCATGGATATTGCATCCTTATTTGTCAGTCTCAGTAATCTGGGCAAATACAGACAACAGCCTTTGATCAATGGTAAGGAGGCCATGGCATATAGGGACACAGGTGCAAGTGTCACCATGGTGACAAAAGACCTTGTGGGCCCTGACCAGATCATACTTGGTGAGATGTACCAAGTGACCAATGCAAGCAATGTCAGGACAGACCATTCCTTGGCAGTTGTGAATTTCACCTGGGGAGGGGTAACTGGCCCTAAGAAGGTTGTGGTAAGTGCAGACCTCCCTGTAGATTGCTTATTGGGCAATGATTTGGAGACTTCAGCATGGGCTGAAGTGGAACTCAGGACACATGCAGAAATGCTGGGCTTCCCTGCAGATGTGTTTGCATGGCTAGGTCATAGGCAAAAATGTCTTCCACTGAACAGGCCCTGGATCCTGGAATAATGGACCAGGTGCCTTCCAAGAGAAGGAGCAGTAGGGGTAAGGCAGTGTCTTCCCCCTGCCTCAGAGTGAGGATCAGTCTCTTGAGGAAGATGATCTTAGTCCTGAAGAAGGAACTGTCTCAGAGGAACTTGAACCTGATCAGGTTGAGTTCTTGGGGACAGGGGGCCCTTCCAGGGCAGACCTGAGCCAGGAGCAGCTGAACTGCCCCTCTCTTGAACCCCTCAGACAGCAAGCTGCTGCTGAGACTGCTGGGAGTGCCAGTGGGTCCCATAACATTTACTGGGATGATGGACTCTTATACTCAGAGGGTAGAGACCCCAAACCTGGTGCCACCAGGAGGTTGGTTATACCTCTGAAGTTTAGGGGCTTCCTATTGACACTGGCACATGATATCCCATTAGCAGGACACTTAGGCCAAAACAAGACCTGGGACAGACTTGTTCCTCACTTTCATTGGCCTCATATGTCAGAGGACACAAAGGAGTTTTGTCGCTCCTGTATCACTTGCCAAGCCAGTGGTAAGGCAGGTGGTGCTACAAAGGCCCCCCTGATACCACTACCTGTGATGGGGGTTCCCTTTGAGAGGGTTGGGATTGACATAGTTGGTCCCATGGATCCTCAGACTGCATCTGGGCACAGATTCATACTAGTGGTGGTGGACCATGCCATTAGGTATCCAGAAGCAATTCCACTTAGGACTACCACAGCTCCTGTTGTGGCTAGGGCCCTCCTGGGAGTCTTTTCCAGAGTGGGTTTTCCTAAGGAGGTAGTATCAGACAGAGGTCAAACTTTATGTCTGGTTACTTGACTGCTATGTGGAAGGAGTGTGGAGTAAATTACAACTTTACCACCCCCTATCACCCACAATGCAATGGGTTAGTTGAGAGATTCAACAAAACCCTCAAGTGCATGATTAAAGGTCTCCCTGAAAAGCTCAGGCGTAGATGGGACATCCTTTTGCCCTGCCTTCTCTTTGCCTACAGAGAGGTTCCTCAGAAGGGGGTTGGTTACAGCCCTTTTGAACTTCTGTTTGGACATCCAGTGAGGGGTCCTTTATGTCTAGTGAAGGAGGGATGGGAGTTACCTCTCAAACCCCCTAAACAGGATATTGTGGACTATGTACTTGGTCTCCGCTCCAGGATGGCTGAGTACATGAAGAAGGCATCCAAAAACCTTGAGGCTAGCCAGGAATTCAAAAGGCCTGGCATGACCAAAAGGCTGTTGTGACTGTTTATCAGCCAGGACAGAAAGTATGGGTGTTGGAGCCTGTGGCCCCAGCAGCCCTCCAAGACAAGTGGAGTGGACCTCATACTATCATTGAGCAAAAGGGAGAGGTTACCTACCTGGTGGACCTTGGAACTCCCAGGAGCCCCCATAGGGTGCTCCATGTGAACAGGCTCAAACCATATGTTGACAGGGCAGACATGGGCTTGCTCATGGCTACTGATGAGGGACAGGAGGAAGAGAGTGATCCACTCCCTGACCTGCTCTCACAGAACCCTGATGATGGTTCAGTTGATGGTGTAGCCTTGGCAGGCAGCCTCACTGACCAGCAGCAAACTGATTGTAGGCAAGTCCTGAATCAGTTCAGACATATGTTTTCACTGACTCCAAGTCAGACTACCTGGTGCACTCATGAAGTGGACACAGGTGACAGTCTGCCTGTTAAAAATAAGATTTACAGGCAACCTGACCATCTCAGGGACTGTATCAGGACAGAAGTCCAGAAAATGTTGGATCTGGGAGTAATTGAGCCCTCAGATAGCCCTTGGGCTAGTCCAGTAGTCCTTGTACCAAAACCTCACACCCAGGATGGTAAGAGAGAGATGAGGTTCTGTGTGGACTACAGGGGTCTCAATGCAGTCACTAGGACTGATGCCCATCCAATACTCAGGGCAGATGAACTTATAGATACTTTGGCCTCTGCCAAGTTTCTGAGTACATTTGACCTGACAGCTGGTTAATGGCAAATCAGATTAGCTGAGGATGCAAAACCCAAAACAGCATTCCAACCCCTAGTGGGCACTACCAATTTGTGGTGATGCCCTTTCGCTTGAAGAATGCACCTGCCACTTTTCAAAGGTTGGTGAACAAAGTCCTTAGAGGTCTGGAGGCCTATAGTGCAGCTAATCTAGATGATATTGCTGTCTTTAGCTCCACCTGGGAGGATCACCTGGTCCACCTGAGAAATGTTTTAGAGGCCCTGCAAAAAGCAGGCCTCACTATCAAGGGCACCAAGTGCCAGATAGGGCAGAGTAAGGTTGTATACCTAGGCCACCTTGTGGTTGGAGGTCAGGTTCAACCATTGGAGAGCAAAATCCAGACCATCATGGACTGGGTTGCTCCCACTACCCAGACTCAGGTCAGAGCTTTCTTGGGCCTGACTGGGTACTACAGGAGGTTTCTCAAAGGATATGGCTCCATAGTGACCCCTTTGAATGACTTAACTTCCAAAAGAATGCCTAAGAAAGTTCAGTGGACAGTTAGCTGTCAAAAGGCATTTGATGACCTGAAGCAGGCCATGTGCACTGCTCCCATTCTGCAAAGTCCTGATTATTCCAAACAATTCATTGTTCAAACTGATGCATCTGAATTGGGGGTAGGGGCTGTGTTATCACAATTGAATGAAGAGGGTCAGGATCAGCCAGTAGCTTTTATAAGGAGAAGGTTGACCCCAGAGAGAAACGTTGGTCAGCCATTGAGAGGGAAGCCTTTGCTGTGGTTTGGGCTCTGAAGAAGCTGAGGCCATACTTGTTTGGCACTCACTTCATTGTTCAGACAGACCATAAGCCCCTCTTATGGCTAAAACAAATGAAGGGTGAAAACCCCAAACTTTTGAGGTGGTCCATTTCCCTACAGGGGATGGACTATACAGTGGAACATAGACCTGGGAGTAACCATGCCAATGCAGATGGACTCTCAAGATATTTCCACTTAGAACATGAAGACTCAACTGGTCAAGGTTAGTTTAATGTCCCTACGTTTGGGGGGGGGGTTGTGTAGGAGAGTAGGATCTGCTTCTTATAGTTACCCCCACTTTTTGCTGATGTCTCACTGTTTTTGGCCTAGTCTGACTGGGATCCTGATATTCAGGACCCCAGTCTATCTGCTTTCTCCTATAAATTGATTGCATGTACTTTAGGTACACTCCAGATTGGATTCTGGGGTACCCTTATCAGTCCCTAGTATATGGTACACCATGTACCCAGGG
This sequence comes from Calotriton arnoldi, assembly GCA_963921515.1. NCBI lineage: Eukaryota > Metazoa > Chordata > Amphibia > Caudata > Salamandridae > Calotriton > Calotriton arnoldi. The sequence continues at coordinate 116,522 of CAWUFW010018631.1, read as the reverse complement.
CATAGGTACCCCAGAGGCCTCACAGGGGCTGAAGCATGTATTGTGCCACCCCTGAGAGGCCATTCAAAATGACACCACAGGTCTGCTACTGCAACCTGTGTAAGGAGGTGCATGCACCCCTTACTTAGATATAGGTTACCTATATCTATTCTAAATCACTGCACATATAAACCTATCAGTCACCCCTATGGCAGGCCTTATCAATCCTGAAGGCAGGGTGCTGGGTTTTACGTGAGAGGGTGCCCCTGCATGAGCAGAGCCCCTCTGCAGCCTTCAGAATCTATTCCCCGGGGTTGTCTGTGATGCAGCCAACCATATATACTTAAGTGCATTATAACCTCGCGGTAAATGCTAACTTTAAAACGGCTGCTTGGAAACATGTTGTGTTTGGTGTCAAACACCTTGGAATCATACCTCCACACCAGTAACTGGTGTGGGAGGTATGATTCCTCCCTTGTAGTACCACTACTATGGGGCACCGGTCTACCCGGTACTAGCTTTCTCGACCTGGGCAGCACAAAATGGATGCTGCCAGCCACAGACACGAGGCTGCCCTACTGCTGCTGAGCCAACCTCGAGCAGAGGAAGGCCTGACAATAGGTTTCCTGTCACAATGAGGTGTGACCACCTCCCAGACAGGCTTTAGTGTATTGGGGCTGGGTGGGTGCACTCTTAGAGTGCCAGAAAGTCTGCACTGGGGGCACATTTGGTGTCCCTGTGCATAGTCCAGCTCAAACCGGTTGCAGGAGCCAATGGCTCCTGCTCTGGCACAAAACTGGACAAGGGACATGGGTGTAGCCACCTCTCTGTCCTGACCCTCCCATAGATGGGTCCCCAGAGTTAGTCCAACCCCTTCCTTGGGTACAAAGTAGGAAACCTGACTACAGGACTTTAGATTTTACCTGGACTAAACTCTGCAAGCAGAAACCAAGTACTTTGACGGTCTACACTTCGCTAGAAGACAGGAGAATCTCCCTTGGAGTAAAGGAGTTACTCCCCTGCAGCAGCAGGCACCTAAATGCATCTGACCAGTTTGCATCTCCCAAGCTCGTGAGGACTCCGAAGATTTCTGCAACACAGGAGGAGGGTTCCCCAGCGTGTCTGAGGTTGATCTGCTCTCTCAGCAATCCTGAGACCAGTATCCCTTGTGGAGACCGTGCAACCCGAACCCCTGTGCACCGTGTACTTTTGCAGCAGCATATGCTTTTCGGCAATCCCTGAGGCTGTGCTTTAGACTACGTGTAGTCCCGACCCCAAGGAGCATTTCCACCAAAGATCTCCGGCCTCCACTCCACGAGTGCTCCGTGGGCTGGTACTTTGTGATTCCGCTTGAGGTCCCTTTGCGATCCCTGGTCTGTTGGCCTGTGGGTCCTAGCGAGGGTCACTTTGACTTTCCTTGGGCTTCCATGGTTGCTCCAGACGTGCCCTGACTCCCCATAGCTTGGAGAGTCTCCTGGACCTTGCTGGTCCATACTATCACTTGTTTCCTCTGCCTGCATAGGTTGCCTTTGCCAAGGCTTGTTGGTGTTCAATCCGGACACTGACCCCTCAACACTCGACATCCTTTGTGGGACAGCTCACCTCCAGACTTTGGTCATCGTCGATGTCTCCTGGTCCCCGTGGCTGCAGAGTCAAGCATCTGATCTTTGCACCTGAAGCACCCGACATCGGTGGGCATTCGTCTATCGAGCCCCTGGTCACATGAAGTGGCCCAGACTCTGTCCCCTCTGCTTTCAGGTTCTTCTTACTCCGAATCCAGGCTTGGATTCTACCGGACACTTTTCATCTTCCCGGCAGTAGTACTTCTTCGCATCACGCCATTGAAAAAGACGAGGGTTTCCGACACCACTTGACCCCTATGCACCCGGCTCCTCTGGGATAGGTAACACGGGTACCTCGGTACTCACAAGGGTGCTGGCCTTAGAACCTTCTATGTTCCAAAGGGTTTGCTTGAAGTCCTCTCCGAAGGTGCTCACTTTAATTAGTGGACAGCATATACAAGGCCAACTTCTCACATCAGGGTTCTGCCTTCAACGTTTATATCAACAAGCGTCTGATGAGGTCACCCCTTTAACATGTGCTACCGCAAGTCACACTTGGCACAAACATTCTGCCCTGTCATTACCATGAGTTCAAGGATGCATTTGATAAAACAAGAGCAACCACTCTCTCACCACTCCACTGTTTTGACTGGATCTGATTTCCAGTGCAGAGTTACCAAGTAGTCGGGTGTATGCCTTGACGAGACCAAGAATCTGAAAGAATATCTGGTTGAATTATTGTCCTATGGTTTCATCCGTAGCTCGTCTACCCCAGTTTCTTCTCCGCTTATCTTTGTGCCTCAAAAGAATGGCAAATTACAGGCCTGTATTGATTACCATGCCCTGAATAGAGTAACAATAAAGAATAAGTATCCACTACCTCTCATCCCTGTGCTCCTAGATCAGGTGGGGAGCATCACCATTTACACCAAATTGGATTTATGTAGAGTGTATCACTTGATTCGGGTACACAAAGGAAATGTATTGAAGACCGTCTTCCGAACTAAATTTGGTCTTTTTGAACATTGCATCATGCCATTTGGCCTGTGAAATGCGCCAGCAGCATTTAATTGTTTTTTATAAACGAAGTACTCTATGATTTTCTAGACGTGTTCGTCATTGTGTATATTGACGATATTGTGATCTATTCTCAGACAGAGGAAGAGCATATAACTCATGTCAAGACAGTGGTATAGAAATTATGTGACAACATTTTGTGTGCCAAGTTAGATAAGAGTATGTTTCACACAACCCAGGTAGATTTCTTGGGGTTTATCATAACCCCAACTGGAATACAGATGGATACATATAAAATAAAGGAAATCCTAGGCTGGCCTACTCCAACCATGACAAAATAAATACAGTCCTTCTTAGGGTTTGCCAATTTTTATCTTCGTTTTATGTCATTTTTTCTGACATTGTAAGTCCAATCATTGGACTGTTGAAAAAGGGATCCCTTTGTTTGGATCCCCGAGGCGGATGTTGCCATTTCTCAGCTTAAGAAATGCTTTAATATGGCACCTGTATTAAAACATGCATATCCTAGTCAGCCCTACTTTGTGGAGGCAGATGCCTCACAATTTGCCGTAGGTTGGGTTCTTTTATCAATGGGACTCCAAAACTGGCTACATGCATCCCATAGCCTACTTTAAAAAAAAAGTGTTACCTGCAGAACAGAATTAGACTATTTCGGAACATGAGTTATTAGCTATTAAGTTAGCTTTACATAGGGGTATATTCACAAGAACGTGTGATAACTACCGCAAGAGTAGCGTAATGCAACTTTCAATATCGCAGCATATCTCGGGAAAATAACCCCGTGTCAACGTGGAATTCACAACAAGGCGGTAGCATGCGATAGTCACCAGATAACTCATCAAATTTCAGCTTGAAAATCAACGCCACGCCGAAAAAATGCGAAAAGCGAACGCGAGAAATCATGCGATGAGGCCAATCGTGGTACAAAAAGCAGCGAAAAGCAGCCACAGGCCTGAAAATCCCACGCGTCTGGCGGGAAATTGCACCATAAAAACCACAGAAACAACACACCAGAAACAAGCCAAAGCACGTAGCAACATGGATCCACCCTGACCCAGCGCAGAGGTCAACGCGAACCCCACAACTCCCACAGACCACCAGCAAGGAACAACTGGGTCAGGGAAGGCCAAGGAGAAAAGGGAGAGGAAGACGGGGTGCAGACCGCAGGAAAACAAGACCAGCGTCACGGAGGTGACAGAACACTACCAGCAACTGACCCACAAGCAGACCACCTGGAATGCAGTCGGAGTGCCGAGGAGGCCAATCCAGGAGGCCAAGAGGCGCCGGCAGGACATGACAACCTAAACCAGGTACAAACCCGCTGCCAACAGGAAGGCAGCAACGGCGACAGGAGGTGGCAGTCCTGTGCCACAGGAGGAGCTGGAGGAAACCCAGCCACAGTCATCAGTGTGTAGACGGTGCAAGGAGTAGGGAGAACGGACACAGCATGAGAGGACCTGACACAACATCAACAGGGAGTGGAACGAACAGGGACTGGGGGGACGGGGGGAGATGGGCACAATGGCACACATGCACAACGAGGTGTAGCACACTGCACACCCACAATTATCCAGGAGCATGTCCCAGATCCCCTTGGCACACTGCAGCACACACACATAGCAAGAACAGCACACCCACATCGACGATAATGTGGTACAATGTGCATAGCCGACACTGCAGAACAGAGGACACAACTGGCTCCGCACATGCCCAGAAACATACCTACTACACCTGACAGAGCTGGAAAGTGTGAAGTGGAAATGTACGCGTATGACCTCACATCTGTCATGTAGTCCAAATGTACACTGTCCTGCAGAAGAACCCAGCACCTCCCAAACAGTCACAATGTACAATGCCAGACAGTCTGCATGTAAACCAGAACAATGCGCCAGCATACATTGCAACACAATGTCAACATGCATCTCCCCTGCACATTGCAGAGGGGCACACAACACCTCCAGCAGAGCACAGAAGACAACACATCTGCGATGCCGGAGAGGACCACCACACCGTCGACACCGACGCCCTACAACAGCCCATGGATATCCCACGCAACCCACCACCAGGACCCGGGCAGCCGAGCTACTCAGAGGAGAACACAGAGCTTGCAACAGACCACACAGCAGGAAGCACATGCAAGCACAGCAGGTTCACGACACTTCACCCACCCACCCACACATGGCACCCCAATGCCAGATGTCAGAACGCCAAAAGGCGGTGGCCCAACAGGTGCGGGTGTTGCCGAACCCATGGAATGCGAACTAGAACACATACGTGGGTGTCCAATACCCTTCAGGGACCACCTACACCCCACAAAGGAGACCCACACTGCCATAGAGACACATGCAGATGTGCACATACCCAGTACAGAACCACGCCCAGGGGCACGCACATATCAGTCACACACCCACGTTGGCTCTGCGTACGACGGCACAGTCCACTCCCCTTACGAATTGAGTGGGTGACGACAAAGCTACAGGTCCAGGTTCTAGCCCGCTGCCTGCGGTGACATGTCTGCGTCCGCTGTACACAGCACAATGTAATGTCGCAGGGCCCAGGGCCCCCATGCATACAACAAGACCACAGGGACACATGCACATATCATGTTGAACTGGCTACGGGCACGTGCGCCCGGCCCCTTTATAAGCAGGGCCACATGTACAGTGACGCCTGTGCTGGATGTGTGTGAGGTGAGTATAAGCCAGCCCGCACAGAGTGCTTGGTGCTGGCAACAACCTGAACAGTGGACACCAGTGTAATGGAAACAGAAACCACCAGCATAACAGAGTCAACTGCAGAGCAACATGGAGGGATCCGGAGTAAGGACAGAGATCACCCAATAGTCAGCCAGGAGGTTCCGTGAGTTGCAGTGCACTGAGGTAGGGGCACTAGAGGAGAGCGCGCTCATGTGAAGAAATGCTAGTATTGTGTCCCTTCTGTTTAGTCCTGATGCAGATGCAGTGGGGTGTGTTACACCTGCATCAACTTCCTCATCAACGTCCCAGGTCGCCCACACTGCCTGAGGTGACAGTTGCGTCCGCAGTCCACAGCGCAATACCCAGTAATAGATCGGGGTGTGTAGCTTGACTACCACCACCAGTCTGCATTCCTGCCTTGGGGCTGTTGCCTCCTGCCCTCCCATTGTCTGTGCCTTCTCCCGTCCGCACACTTGACACATCTTCCTCATCATAGTCCCAGGTCTTCCCCACTGCATGAGGTGACATTGCTGCGCAACCTCACAACAGCACAAAACTCAATCAGTAACGGACAATGGCTTGCGGTGCACTGAGTCACTGGCACCTGGAGTGCTGAGCAGGGTATCAGGCCGATGATGGCATCCACGACAGGTCTGAGCAACTCCGTAGGTCTGTCAGGACCACCATTTCAACTCTGGCAGATGGCGGTTGGAGGTGGTCCTTGCGGTAGTGGCGTGTGCCTCCTGCGGTGATGCGACGTACGGGACGGTCAAGACTCGATGCTATGTGTGGGCCCTGGTGGCCCGCAGTTGAGGCGGGAGGATGCGGACAGCGCAGGGCCACAGACACATGGCATTGATGACCCCAAGACCATCCCTACAGAGGCCATTCAATGTCTCAAAAGAAGGGGTCCCAGGCCTGAGCAGCACAGAGATAGTGGCCCCGGATGCACTGCGGCCGGCACAGGCACCCAGCCACGGGACGGCGACTTGCGGTGCAGTCAGATGGGCCATGCGACCTGAGCGGGTCCCCATCAATGTCCGAGGTGTGTGTTTCAGAGGGTTGCGGGGGACAGTGGAAGGTGTCCTCCAGGGCATGATGCGGAAGGTCTGATGTTATCTGGAAGCAGCAAATGGAGGAGTGGAAAGCACAACCCACGTTGTCACCAACAATTCAGGATCAGCTACATGAGGATGAAAACTAGCCCCTATTCCATAGACTCAAACGCCACCAATGTACAACCAGTCAGTGTCCATGAATGTCGGGGAACACACTTAGTGGCACAGGTGCTGAGAGGGGATGCAGTCTGCGATGATGCCGGTACACAGATGTGAACTCCAACATTGCCAAATCAAGACTCTGTGACCTACTGGACCGCAGTGTAGGCCGGAGGCAGCGGTCAGCATGGGCCCACAGACACGTGTCGTTGGCTCGCGAGGCACAGAGTTAGTGACACAGTGGCAGTTGTCGGTAGTGTTCAATCACCTCCGTAACGATGATCCTGTTCCTGCCGGACTGCAACGTGTCATCCTCTTGCGCCTCTCCGTGCGTGCGATGAAATGTATTCTGCCTTTTGAATTACTGATGTTCAGTTCCAAATCTGTGATCCCACTTGTGCGCAGCGTAGGCCGAGGGCAGTAGTCCGTGTAGGCCCACAGACACGTGTGGTTGTGATGCCATGCACAGACTTGTTGCCACCACATCGAAGGGTATATAGTGAATTGTTCTCTGCCTTAAATAATGTTCACTGCCATGGTGTAATCAAGACTCAGTTCCAAATGTGTGACCTACCTGACCGTGGTGTAGACCTGAGGCAGCGGTCAGCACGGCCCATTCACCGAGTGTCGCCGGCATAGGTTGGATGGCCCCACCGGCCTGCGTAGTTCAGGTTCAGTGGCACCACGTGTTCGGTCACCTCCGTGTATGTGACCCGGCATTCGTCCGGACTGAGCCGCATCTTCCTCTTACACCTCTCCGTGCGACCACTGGTGTGGACTCTGCCATTCGTGCTTTGCGACTAGGTGCTGGATGTGTGACCTACTGGTCCGCAGGGTAGTCCTGGTCCCTCATCCATGTGTAGCCGGCTGGCGTTGAACAGGGTTAGTGGCACCACGTGTAGCCGGCTGGCGTTGTACAGGGTTAGTGGCACCACGTGTAGCCGGCTGGCGTTGAACAGGGTTAGTGGCACCACGTGTAGCCGGCTGGCATTGAACAGGGTTTGTGGCACCACGTGTCGCAAGATGCCCATATGGAACTATGCCTCACTGATCGGGGGGGTCTGGTGCTGTGGCCGCTGGCCCGGATTTGGGGTCACTGCCATTCATGACTCAGGACACAGTTTCACATATGGGACCTACTGGTCCGAAGAGTAGGCCTAAGGTGGGAGTGGAGTACATCAACGAGAAAGGAATAAAGCGGGCCTGTGTCATGGAGGCCCTGATGGTCTGAGGTGGCTGCCAAGGTCGCGGGACTCGGGCTTGGAACTTGCGCCGGCACATGGTGGGCCCTCCTTGACACACGCCGGTGTTGGCAGGTGATCAGTGTGGCCTGGCTCCGCAGGGGCGGGCCTGACGGGTTCGTGGTCCAGCGTGCCGGGGTCCGGCAGGCGCACAGCATCGCAGGCAACTCCGCTCACGAGGACGGCATCGGGCTCGTGGCGGGGTGTGAGGCGCCGCCCTGGCAGGGACGTGGGTCTTTCCGGAAGAGGATCACGCCCAGGCCTACGTGCTTTTTATTCACACCCCTACGCTGGCGTGGCGTATGCCGGGCCATCCCACTCAGGTGACGCTTAGGGAGGGCGTAACAGGCAACATTTCCGCGAGGTCCCCCACTGGCTGGGGTGACATGGTGGCGTCCACTGTCCACTACACTGCATACACCAGCGGTGTATGTCGCCATGGATAGGGGTGTGTTCTGCATACTGCGGTGTGTTCAGCACATCTCCGCCACTCATGGCATTGTGTACTTTCCCAATCATGGTTCTACTGCATCCTTCACACATGCCTGGTTGCCACCTCTCCACACATTCGGCTATTATGTGGCTGTGGTGCCATGCCGTTGCTGGCTCATGTTCAGGGCTTGCCCATGTGAACATTGTAAGTTGTTCTGTCGTGTTTGGTGGGTGGGCATGTTGTTGTGCCTGTTGTATGTGATTTTGTGATGTGTGCATTGCCAGAGTTGTGAGTTGCATGGGTGTGGGGTTGAGGTGTGTGGGGTGTTCATTTGGATATTGCCAAGGGGCTGTGCTTTTCCCTTGTTGCCATCCTGGGAACGCTGGTTGATGATGGACTGTCGGAGGATGAAGGTATCATGCACACTGGCTGTGTATTTGAAGGCGACATTGTTGGGGGTTCCACGGTGTTCTGTTGTTGCCTGCACATTGATGTGAGGCGTGTGCTTCCTGTTGCGGTGATTGTGTGTTGTGTCACCAGGGGGCACAGGTAGTACATGTGTGCTGTGTATTGCCCCCGACACGTGCGTGCATCCTGCTTGGGCGTATGGTCCTTGCTTGGTCTCCAGCGGATCCTGCGCATTGTGTTGTACGTATGGGGACTGGGGTGCCAGGGTGATGGTGATGTCCAGGACAGGTGTGGGAGACTTGGATGTGGCTGGCTGTGAGACTCCTCCGACTCTGGTGGGTGTTGGTTGGGGGGTACCAGGGGCCAACAGGTGCAGCCAAGCCAGCAGCTTTGTGTGGGGTGGGATGTTGGTTGCCCGCTGTGTTGGTGCCGTAGGCCTGTTAGGCGATGATGGTCAGGATGCGTAGGATGTTTGTCACTTTCAGCCTGTAGTGGACGGTGACATTGTCAGATGTTGGGTCTGTGAGGCTGGTAAGCTTCCTGGGGGTCCGCTGTCTTTGTCTGCGCTGCGTCTGTGGTGATCTGGGGGGGTGGGGGTGTTCCGGGAGTGGGTTGGGGTCCTGGGGTGGTGGCGGTGGGTGTTGTGGCCCTCTTGGGTGTCCGGGCCGCATGATGAGTGGCTCCATGACATCTGTTGCCCTTCGGTTGTGGCCCTGGGCTGTGCTCCTTTTGTGGTGCTGGCTGCCGTCCGACTTTACGCCAGGTCAGAGCAGGTGTAAATTTCCTGGTGCTAACGCGCCTTATCGCCTGTTTTGTGTTCTTATCGCCGATGTGGCTGGTCGTTGTGAATGTTGAGGTGTGATGTTGTCTCGACTTTTGGCACGGGAATGCCTACTCTGCATTTCATTAGCGATATTTGCGGGGTCCTCTGTGGCGATGTTTTTTGCGGCTGCTATAGCGGGTAAACTGGTGCTGTGGGCTGTTAACACCGGCTTGTGAATGGGGAGGTAAATTTATCACGACTTTGGCTGAGATAAAGTGCCGTTAATTCAGCGATGACTCCTTGTGAATATGCCCCATAGTCTCTTGGAATGCATAGGCAATCAGCCGTAACTCACCACTTTTACTTAAGACACAACTTTGCCTTTTTGATACTCATCACGCAAAATGATCAGGGAGTGCTTTTCAACACCCACTCAGTTTATACACAGCATCTGTACTGAGTTACCAAGCCGCTCTAGAATTCGGAGAGTTATGGCTGATTGCCTATACATTCCACAAGACTATGTAAATTTTAGAATTAAATGTTATTTTGACCCCGGTCCCTACAACAGCCACACTATGGACATTTTACCAATATCATATGAGCAGTTCAATTGTTCGGTTTTCTGCCATACTACATAGGAAGATTAACCAACCACAACAATTTTTGTTGAGATTCTCTTTGTCCAAAAAGGTTTATTAATTTTATCCTAACCATGTCCTCATTGCTTATTATGCTGCACCTGCACAATGGGTGAATTCTATTTGATATGCACTGAATTAGTGGTACAATTTTCGGGTCTCAAAACTACAGGGTTGCACATGAAATCGATATTTATAACAGTAAAAATTATTGCATATGTGCTTTACTGTTCTTTTTGTTCCGGGTAGGACATTGTATTCTCCTCATCTCCATAGAGAGAAAATAACTGTGATGCATATGACCAGGGGATAGTGTCTCTTCAGGCCTACGAAAGGGATCCAAGAAACCTTACGGTTCTAGAGAAAGCCATCAGCCTTGACAGGTGCAAGTAGGCTGAAACTTGTTGACTATATGTTTATGTAGATGTGTGGGATATCTAGCTTTTCCCTACATACATCTATTTTTCTTTTAATTTTACCAATGCCCCATCTCTAAATAAATTCATTTTTTTCTGGGACAGGAAGTAATTGTAAAACACAGTATCTATGTCAGGGATCCAACGCTGTCTCTGGTGTTTGAGACACCTCCTCCTGGTGGAGGACAGATCCGATGATGATTCTATCAGTTACTAGTATGCCAGTGGCGAAAACATGCCACTGACCAAGCATAGGCTGTTGAGAGTCCCATACAATTTTTTAAGAGAGACCCCTTAATGTAACACTGTGTTTTCCCACTCCTTTTGATGTCTGTCAATATCGAGAGAACTTCATAGGAAACAGCTCCAGGCTTGCCCTGCAGTAGGAGTTTGATCCGCAAAAAAAACCTAGGTTCAACAGCAGAACACTGCCCAATGCAAGGACGTCCGGCAGAGGAATATTTCCTGCTCTGAGCTATTCTTGCCAAAACCAGTGACTTCAGTGAGACCTTGTTCAGTGGCTGTTCAGCTTTGAGAAAATGTTTGTAGATATAGACTGCAGCCTTGTCCCACTGTAAGATTTCGAATTTAATTTCAGAAACTAAGTCACATGGTAAAAGCTTTGACCGGGATGGACCTGCTAGGTGTATCCAACCCGCACTTCATCGTCATTCAATCAATCAATCAATCACGGCATTTATAGAGCGCGCTACTCACCCGGGAGGGTCTCAAGGCGCTGGGGGAGGGGGTAAGTTACTGCTCGAACAGCCAGGTCTTGAGCTGCTTCCTGAAGGCGAGATGGTCCTGGGTTCGCCGAAGGTGAGTGGGGAGGGAGTTCCAGGTCTTGGCCGCCAGGTAGGAGAAGGATCTTCCTCCGGCGGTGGTTCTGCGGATGCGTGGTACGGTGGCGAGGGCGTGGCTGGTTGATCGTAGCTGGCGTGTGGGCGTGTAGAAGGACATGCGGTCGTTGAGGTACTTTGGGCCCAGGTCGTGGAGGGCCTTGTGTGCGTGGGTGAGGAGTCTGAACGTGATTCTCTTGCTGACGGGGAGCCAGTGCAGGTCTTTCAGGTGTACGGTGATGTGGCTGTGTCGGGGGATGTCCAGGATGAGTCGTGCGGAGGCGTTCTGGATGCGCTGGAGTCTCTTTTGAAGTTTGGCTGTGGTTCCGGCGTAGAGGGTGTTCCCATAGTCCAGTCGGCTGGTGACGAGTGCCTGGGTGACGGTCTTCCTGGTTTCAGTGGGGATCCATCTGAAGATCTTGCGGAGCATGCGCAGGGTGTTGAAGCATGAAGATGAGACGGCGTTGACTTGTTTGGTCATCGATAGGGAGGAGTCCAGGATGAAGCCCAGGTTGCGTGCGTGGTCCGTTGGCTTGGGTGCGGTGCCCAGGGCCGGGGGCCACCAGGAGTCGTCCCAGGCGGAGGGTGATGAGCCCAGGATGAGGACTTCCGTCTTGTCTGAGTTCAGTTTAAGGCGGCTGTTCCTCATCCAGTCGGCGACGTCTCTCATCCCGTCGTGCAGGTTGGCTCTGGCGGTAGTGGGGTCGTTGGTGAGGGAGAGGATTAGCTGGGTGTCGTCGGCGTAGGAGATGATGTTGAGGTTGTGTCGGCGTGCGATGGCTGCGAGGGGGCTCATGTAGACGTTGAAGAGGGTCGGGCTGAGTGAGGATCCTTGTGGAACGCCGCAGATGACTTCGGTGGCTTCGGATCTGAACGGGGAGAGGCGGACTCTCTGGGTTCTTCCGGCGAGGAACGAGATGATCCATTCCAGTGCTTTCTCTCGGATTCCGATGTTGCTGAGGCGCTTCACTAGGGTGCGGTGGCAGACGGTGTCGAACGCCGCGGAGAGGTCCAGGAGGATGAGGGCAGCTGTTTCCCCGTTGTCGGTTAGGGTTCTGATGTCGTCGGTGGCTGCGATAAGGGCGGTCTCGGTGCTGTGGTTGGCCCGAAACCCGGACTGCGAGGGGTCGAGGGATCCATTCGTCTCGAGGAAGGCGGCAAGCTGTCTGTTGACGGTCTTCTCGATGACTTTGGCCGGAAACGGAAGGAGCGAGATGGGGCGGTAGTTCTTGAGGTCGGTGGGGTCCGCCGTTGGTTTCTTCAGGAGGGCGGTAAGCTCGGCGTGCTTCCAGCTCTCCGGGAAGGTGGCGGTGCGGAAGGAGGAGTTGATGATGTCCCGGAGATGGGGTGCGATGGTGGCGTCGGCTTTGTTGAAGACGTGGTGTGGGCAGGGGTCGGTTGGTGATCCGGAGTGGATGGAGTTCATCGTGCGGGTGGTGTCTTCGGAGTTGATCGGGGTCCAGTTGCAGAGGGTGGTGGTGGCGGGCATTGGTTCGGCGGTAGGGTGCGTTGTTTGTGCGTTGAAGCTGTTGTGTATGTCGGTGATCTTGCGGTGGAAGAACGCGGAGAGTGAGTTGCAGAGGTCTTGCGAGGGGTGATGTCGTTGTTTCCGGCGCTGGGGTTGGAGAACTCTTTGACGATGCTGAAAAGTTCCTTGCTGTCATGGGCGTTGTTGTCCAGTCGTTCTTTGAGTGCCGACTTCTTGGTGGCACGGATCAGCTGGTGGTGTTTGCGGGTGGCGTGCTTGAGGGCGGTCCTGTTGTCTGTGGTCTGGTCGAGTCGCCAGGTTTTCTCGAGAGTGCGGCAGTTCTTCTTGGATTCCTTGAGTTCGTTGGTGAACCAAGGGGTTTTCTTGCTTCCGGGTCTGCTGGGAGGGTTTTTTAGTGGTGCGAGGTCGTCGGCGCAGGCGGTCAGCCACTTGGCGAGGTTGCTGGCTGCTTCGTTTGGGTCCGTTGTGTCGGTGGGTGTGTTCTGGCTGAGGGAGGCGGTGAGCTGCTCGGCGGTGATCTTGCTCCAGCTCCGGCGGGGAGCCTGTTGCGGGTGGTGGTGGGTCGCAGTCTTTCTGAAGCTGAAGTGGACGCAGCTGTGGTCGGTCCAGTGGAGTCCGGTGGCGTGGCTGAAGGAGATGTGCTTGCTGGACGAGAAGACGGGGTCAAGCGTGTGGCCGGCGTAGTGGGTGGGCGTGTTCACCAGTTGCTTGAGTCCGAGGTTGGCGAGGTTGTCCAGCAGGGCGGTGGTGTTTCTGTCGTTGTTGTTCTCCAGGTGGAAGTTGAGGTCCCCTAGGAGGATGTAGTCGGCGGAGGGCATGGCGTGCGGGCTGATGAAGTCTGCGATGTCTTCGCTGAATAGTGTGCGTGGTCCCGGGGTCTGTAGATGAGGGTGCCTCGGAGGGTGGTCTTGGGGTCCGTGTGTATCTGGAAGTGTAGGTGTTCGGCGGCGGTGAAGGTCTCGTCGGAGTTAGTCGAGATGCGGATGGTGTTCTTGTGTACGATGGCGATGCCTCCTCCCGTCTGGTTGACGCGGTCCTTCCGGGTGATCTTGTATCCATCCGGGATGGCTATGGCGATGTCAGGCGCTGAGGAGGCGTTCATCCAGGTTTCGGTGAGGAAGGCGATGTCCGGTGCTGTTGCGTCGAGCAGGTCCCAGAGTTCCACGGCGTGCCTGTGGACGGAGCGGGTGTTCAGCAGGATGCATTTCAGGTGGTTGCTGCTGTTGCTCGACTTGGCGGAGGTGGTGCACGTCAGGGGGCAGGTGAATCGGCAGGTTTGGCAGGTGAAGGGTCCGTGGGTGCGTCTCGGTGAGGCTCGGTAGCAGGCAGGGTTCCGGCCGGCATTGAGTGCGGTGAGGGTGGCGGCGTCGTAGGTCCGTCGAGTGGTGTTGCATCGGTGGGATCCAGGGGTTCTGGCGCTGGGCGCGGTCCAGTCGCGGACGGGCGCAGACGGGCTTGCCTTAGGCGCGCCTTCGGCGCGCCAGCGGCGCGCCCGCTGCGCACGTCCGCTGCGCGGGCCGTGCAGCGGCCGCCATTTATGGGGAGGTGGGAGGGAGGAGCAGCTGGGGGCGGGAGGCAGGGGCAGCGAATGGGCAGTCAGGGGGCGGGGCCGCAGGGACGCAGCGGCGGGAATGGCGATAGGCAGCGAGGGGCACAGAAGGAAAACGGGGGGAAAGCAGGCAAATCACGGGCACAACAACAGTGGGGCAGCGAGGGGCACAGAAGGAAAAACGGGGGGAAAGCAGGCAAATCACGGGCACAACAACAGTGGGGCAGCGAGGGGCACAGAAGGAAAAACGGGGGGAAAGCAGGCAAATCACGGGCACAACAACAGTGGGGCAGCGAGGGGCACAGAAGGAAAAACGGGGGGAAAGCAGGCAAATCACGGGCACAACAACAGTGGGGCAGCGAGGGGCACAGAAGGAAAAACGGGGGGAAAGCAGGCAAATCACGGGCACAACAACAGTGGGGCAGCGAGGGGCACAGAAGGAAAAACGGGGGGAAAGCAGGCAAATCACGGGCACAACGACAGTGGGGCAGCGAGGGGCACAGAAGGAAAAACGGGGGGAAAGCAGGCAAATCACGGGCACAACAACAGTGGGGCAGCGAGGGGCACAGAAAGGAAAGGGGAGACAAGCAGACAAAACTGGCACCGGGGCCACAAGCGGAGGGCGATCTTACCTACAGGAGCAGCGGGCAGACAGCACAGGCGGAGCTGTGTGGTGGGGGAGCGACCTACCTGGCAAGGTCAAGGGTCGCTCTCCTCACCGTGCAGCGGCCGCCATTTATGGAGAGGTGGGAGGGAGGAGCAGCTGGGAGGCGGGAGGCAGGGGCAGCGAATGGGCAGTCAGGGGGCGGGGCCGCAGGGACGCAGCGGCGGGAATGGCGATAGGCAGCGAGGGGCACAGAAGGAAAAACGGGGGGAAAGCAGGCAAATCACGGGCACAACAACAGTGGGGCAGCGAGGGGCACAGAAGGAAAACGGGGGGAAAGCAGGCAAATCACGGGCACAACAACAGTGGGGCAGCGAGGGGCACAGAAGGAAAAACGGGGGGAAAGCAGGCAAATCACGGGCACAACAACAGTGGGGCAGCGGGGGCACAGAAGGAAAAACGGGGGGAAAGCAGGCAAATCACGGGCACAACAACAGTGGGGCAGCGAGGGGCACAGAAGGAAAAACGGGGGGAAGCAGGCAAATCACGGGCACAACAACAGTGGGGCAGCGAGGGGCACAGAAGGAAAAACGGGGGGAAAGCAGGCAAATCACGGGCACAACAACAGTGGGGCAGCGAGGGGCACAGAAGGAAAAACGGGGGGAAAGCAGGCAAATCACGGGCACAACGACAGTGGGGCAGCGAGGGGCACAGAAGGAAAAACGGGGGGAAAGCAGGCAAATCACGGGCACAACAACAGTGGGGCAGCGAGGGGCACAGAAAGGAAAGGGGAGACAAGCAGACAAAACTGGCACCGGGGCCACAAGCGGAGGGCGATCTTACCTACAGGAGCAGCGGGCAGACAGCACAGGCGGAGCTGTGTGGTGGGGGAGCGACCTACCTGGCAAGGTCAAGGGTCGCTCTCCTCACCGTGCAGCGGCCGCCATTTATGGGGAGGTGGGAGGGAGGAGCAGCTGGGAGGCGGGAGGCAGGGGCAGCGAATGGGCAGTCAGGGGGCGGGGCCGCAGGGACGCAGCGGCGGGAATGGCGATAGGCAGCGAGGGGCACAGAAGGAAAACGGGGGGAAAGCAGGCAAATCACGGGCACAACAACAGTGGGGCAGCGAGGGGCACAGAAGGAAAAACGGGGGGAAAGCAGGCAAATCACGGGCACAACAACAGTGGGGCAGCGAGGGGCACAGAAGGAAAAACGGGGGGAAAGCAGGCAAATCACGGGCACAACAACAGTGGGGCAGCGAGGGGCACAGAAGGAAAAACGGGGGGAAAGCAGGCAAATCACGGGCACAACAACAGTGGGGCAGCGGGGGCACAGAAGGAAAACGGGGGGAAAGCAGGCAAATCACGGGCACAACAACAGTGGGGCAGCGAGGGGCACAGAAGGAAAAACGGGGGGGAAGCAGGCAAATCACGGGCACAACAACAGTGGGGCAGCGAGGGGCACAGAAGGAAAAACGGGGGGAAAGCAGGCAAATCACGGGCACAACAACAGTGGGGCAGCGAGGGGCACAGAAGGAAAAACGGGGGGAAAGCAGGCAAATCACGGGCACAACAACAGTGGGGCAGCGAGGGGCACAGAAGGAAAAACGGGGGGAAAGCAGGCAAATCACGGGCACAACAACAGTGGGGCAGCGAGGGGCACAGAAGGAAAACGGGGGGAAAGCAGGCAAATCACGGGCACAACAACAGTGGGGCAGCGAGGGGCACAGAAGGAAAACGGGGGGAAAGCAGGCAAATCACGGGCACAACAACAGTGGGGCAGCGAGGGGCACAGAAGGAAAAACGGGGGGAAAGCAGGCAAATCACGGGCACAACAACAGTGGGGCAGCGAGGGGCACAGAAGGAAAACGGGGGGAAAGCAGGCAAATCACGGGCACAACAACAGTGGGGCAGCGAGGGGCACAGAAGGAAAAACGGGGGGAAAGCAGGCAAATCACGGGCACAACAACAGTGGGGCAGCGAGGGGCACAGAAGGAAAAACGGGGGGAAAGCAGGCAAATCACGGGCACAACAACAGTGGGGCAGCGAGGGGCACAGAAGGAAAAACGGGGGGAAAGCAGGCAAATCACGGGCACAACAACAGTGGGGCAGCGAGGGGCACAGAAGGAAAAACGGGGGGAAAGCAGGCAAATCACGGGCACAACAACAGTGGGGCAGCGAGGGGCACAGAAGGAAAAACGGGGGGAAAGCAGGCAAATCACGGGCACAACAACAGTGGGGCAGCGAGGGGCACAGAAGGAAAAACGGGGGGAAAGCAGGCAAATCACGGGCACAACAACAGTGGGGCAGCGAGGGGCACAGAAGGAAAACGGGGGGAAAGCAGGCAAATCACGGGCACAACAACAGTGGGGCAGCGAGGGGCACAGAAGGAAAAACGGGGGGAAAGCAGGCAAATCACGGGCACAACAACAGTGGGGCAGCGAGGGGCACAGAAGGAAAAACGGGGGGAAAGCAGGCAAATCACGGGCACAACAACAGTGGGGCAGCGAGGGGCACAGAAGGAAAAACGGGGGGAAAGCAGGCAAATCACGGGCACAACAACAGTGGGGCAGCGAGGGGCACAGAAGGAAAAACGGGGGGAAAGCAGGCAAATCACGGGCACAACAACAGTGGGGCAGCGAGGGGCACAGAAGGAAAAACGGGGGGAAAGCAGGCAAATCACGGGCACAACAACAGTGGGGCAGCGGGGGCACAGAAGGAAAAACGGGGGGAAAGCAGGCAAATCACGGGCACAACAACAGTGGGGCAGCGAGGGGCACAGAAGGAAAAACGGGGGGGAAGCAGGCAAATCACGGGCACAACAACAGTGGGGCAGCGAGGGGCACAGAAGGAAAACGGGGGGAAAGCAGGCAAATCACGGGCACAACAACAGTGGGGCAGCGAGGGGCACAGAAGGAAAAACGGGGGGGAAAGCAGGCAAATCACGGGCACAACAACAGTGGGGCAGCGGGGGCACAGAAGGAAAAACGGGGGGAAAGCAGGCAAATCACGGGCACAACAACAGTGGGGCAGCGAGGGGCACAGAAGGAAAAACGGGGGGAAAGCAGGCAAATCACGGGCACAACAACAGTGGGGCAGCGAGGGGCACAGAAGGAAAAACGGGGGGAAAGCAGGCAAATCACGGGCACAACAACAGTGGGGCAGCGAGGGGCACAGAAGGAAAAACGGGGGGAAAGCAGGCAAATCACGGGCACAACAACAGTGGGGCAGCGGGGGCACAGAAGGAAAAACGGGGGGAAGCAGGCAAATCACGGGCACAACAACAGTGGGGCAGCGAGGGGCACAGAAGGAAAAACGGGGGGGAAGCAGGCAAATCACGGGCACAACAACAGTGGGGCAGCGAGGGGCACAGAAGGAAAAACGGGGGGGAAAGCAGGCAAATCACGGGCACAACAGCAGTGGGGCAGCGAGGGGCACAGAAGGAAAAACGGGGGGAAAGCAGGCAAATCACGGGCACAACAACAGTGGGGCAGCGAGGGGCACAGAAGGAAAAACGGGGGGAAAGCAGGCAAATCACGGGCACAACAACAGTGGGGCAGCGAGGGGCACAGAAGGAAAAACGGGGGGAAAGCAGGCAAATCACGGGCACAACAACAGTGGGGCAGCGAGGGGCACAGAAGGAAAAACGGGGGGAAAGCAGGCAAATCACGGGCACAACAACAGTGGGGCAGCGAGGGGCACAGAAGGAAAACGGGGGGAAAGCAGGCAAATCACGGGCACAACGACAGTGGGGCAGCGAGGGGCACAGAAGGAAAAACGGGGGGAAAGCAGGCAAATCACGGGCACAACAACAGTGGGGCAGCGAGGGGCACAGAAAGGAAAGGGGAGACAAGCAGACAAAACTGGCACCGGGGCCACAAGCGGAGGGCGATCTTACCTACAGGAGCAGCGGGCAGACAGCACAGGCGGAGCTGTGTGGTGGGGGAGCGACCTACCTGGCAAGGTCAAGGGTCGCATGATAATGTGCCCAGGTCCCAGTCAACATTGAACAATGACTACAGTTTGATGCTTTACTTTTTTGGTGCTTCTTGCCTTAAATCTTTATAAATTCATAACTCTGGTTCCCCGAATTGAATTTGTGTGTTTTACTCATTCCATTTGTATCTTTTTTCTAAATTAGTTGTTTGATTTTAATGTATTGTGTTTTGACTTTTGAGTGCTTTGTGACTGCTAAATAAAAGATAAGCCTGTCTGCTCTGTGCCATTGCTACCTGGAGGGTGAGTCCAGGTTTAAATGAATGAAACTGTGGAGAAGTGTGGTGCAGCGGCCAGGGCAGCTGACTTCCGAGCACAGGGTTCACGGTTCGATCGCTGGCTCCGGCGGCAGCTCAGCTCAGCACCATGTGACTCTGGGCAATAGCTCACTTAATTTCCACTACGGCCCCCAGTGCCTTGAGACCCGTAAGGGTGAGTAGCTGCGCTATATAAAAACGGACTTATATATTTTTTTTTTTTAAACTGTGTGTTACCTTAGCAAGTTTATTTCCTCATTCCTTATGGTGAACGCCCATCCACCCCAATTATTAATCCACTTTCTTAAATTACAGCTCTGGGATCCAAAACAAAGTCAAAATAAAAAAATCGCTATACTAAATTGACAGAAAAAGTGGATTTTTGATTTTTTAATTAGCCTAAGATCTTTGATTTGCTCATTTTAATTTATTTTTCAAAATTAATTCCTGATTTAAATTTTTGATCCTTAACGCTTTAGGAACATGGAGCTGGATCTGTCAACCATGGAGAGTCTTAGCATGGCACAGCTAAAGAGCATGTGCAAGCAGAGAGGGTGAAGTTGAGGCGTGATTCCAGTAAATAGGATTTCTACAAAGCAAAGCCCTCAGGGCCTGGCAAGAGGTCCTTCAGCTACAGACCACCTTTGAGAATAATGAGGAGATAGGAGACCCAATAAGATAAGGAGGCAGGGGATTGTCCTGTCTCAAAATTGACTATATAGTGCATCTTCAAGGCCTGGGAGTGATGCAGGCTCCAAGTGCAGAAGTTTGGTCTTATGCTGGAGAATATTGCAAGGAGTTCTGAGACGCACATGAAGGGCCACAACACAGTTTGGTTGATTTTGTAGACATCTCATTAAAAGCACTGGAGGGCTGGGTGAAGGGCAAACAGTGACTTCTTATGAAGAGCTATACAATTTGGTCATGCACAAGCACATGTTAATGTTAATGTTAATGTTAAATTGGACTTGTAGAGCGCTTATTACCAGCAGGTCTCTAAGCGCTTCAAGAAGAACAACGTCAGTTCCAAGGAGAATACTGTCAGATCCAGAAGTGTCAAGCCCATGCTTCCGTAAATAAAAGGGTTTTGAGTTCTTTTCTGAATGGAAGGAGACATCTTTCTGCCCGAAGCTGGACCGGCAACCTGTTCCAGAGTGGTGGTAATAGGACAGAAAATGCCCGGCCACCTTTGGTAGTGTAATTGAATCGCGGGCATTTTAAGAGGCCTTCCGTGGAGGACCTTAGTGAGCGGCCGGGGACGTATTTCGCCAGGCGTTCCTTGATGTAAATGGGTGCCTGACCGAATAGGGCCTTATGTGTGATGCAGAGGCCTTTAAATTTAGCCCTCTGCTTAATTGGCAGCCAATGAAGTTGTTGCAATAGGGGTGATGCCCGCGTGCGCCTCGGTAGTTTGAAAATTAACCTGGCAGCATCGTTCATCACCACCTGAAGTTTGCTCACCAGTGAGTCTGGTAGACCGATATAGAGCGCATTTCCGTAGTCCAGCCGAGTCAGGATCAAAGCAGACACGACCGTCTTCATGGATGAGAAGGAGAGAATAGGGGAGAGTCTCCTCAGCTGCCTTAGTAGGCCAACACAAGTTCCAAACACGGTGGAAACTTGATTGGCCAGTGAAAGTTTGGCATCAATTTTGATTCCCAGACTTTTACCACCGGAACTGGGGCTGGATTGTCACCCAGTTCGTGCGGCCAGAACAGGGAATTCCAAGGGTTACTCTCAGTGGTGATGGCCAAAACCTCAGTCTTGTCCGGGTTAATCTTGAGTGAGTTGGCCGTCATCCACTTAACCGTGAATCGCAATATGTCTTGCGCCCAGGAGTGGGCCTGCGGCGTGTTTTCTATTTGAAATATGATTTGCGTGTCATCCGCATAATTGAATACCTGGCAGTCCATCAAAGCCAGGGCCTTTATCAAAGGTCTGAGGTATATGTTAAACAAGAGGGGGAGAGCGCTGACCCTTGTGGGACTCCACAGGGGTGGACCCCTCTCTGAGACCCAATCGCCCATCTGAATTTTTTGGGTGCGGTCGGTCAAGAATGAGGCAATCCATTGAAGTATTGGGCCACCAATCCCAATATTGTGTATTATTTCCAGGAGAAGAGGGTGGCTGACCGTGTCGAACGCTGCCGACAGGTCTAGGAGGACTAGGGCACATGGCTTCCTGTTGTCTGATGAGATCCTCATAACGTCAAGCACTGACAGCATCACCAGTTCAGTACTATGGTGAGTGCGGAAGCCAGCCTGCCTGTCTCCCAAAAGATGGTGGTCCTCCATGAATCTAGATAGAGTCTGAAGGACATATTGTTCAATGATTTTGGCCAGAAATGGAAGCTGAGATATTGGTCTGTAATTTTTCATATTGGAGGCGTCCGCTCCTGTCTTCTTAAGTAGCGGGATTACTCTGGCTTCCTTAAAATAACTGGGAACCTTCCCGGTTTCCAGCGAGAGGTTGAGCAAGGTAAGGATATCTCCCTCAATCTCTGGGAGGGCTAGTTTAAAAATCTTAGGGGGCAGGGATCTGCGGGTGAGCCGGATTTGATTTTAGATGCAATGTGACGTAAGGTCTCTATATCAAGCGCTTGAAAGGAAGAGATCAGCTCCACCCTCTTACCCGAAGTCTTCACCACTTCACTGAAGGATTGCTTAAAAGGGGAATTGTCGATATCTGCCAAGATATCTTGTATTTTATCGGAGAAGTAGGATAAAAATTTGTTGCATTGATCCTGGTTAGATGGTGTCTCCAGTGATTGTTTTTGACAAAGTTCCATGAGTAACTGTTCTTCAGAGTTGCACCAGCATCGAATGGATTCCAAGCTGACTGACTTAAGAGAGTTGAGAAGGCAGCTGATTGATGTGTGCATACGCTCTAGGGTACCTAAAAGGTAAAGGGGCTGATCCCAGGAAAGGGGGTCAAGCCTTCACCCGAGAAATGGATTGGAGCAACATCTCATTAAAAGCACTGGAGGGCTGGGTGAAGGGCAAACAGTGACTTCTTAAGAAGAGCTATACAATTTGGTCATGCACTAGCACATCATGAGTAACTGTTCTTCAGAGTTGCACCGGCATCGAATGGATTCCAAGCTGACTGACTTAAGAGAGCTTGAGAAGGCAGCTGATTGATGTGTGCATACGCTCTAGGGTACCTAAAAGGTAAAGGGGCTGATCTCAGGAAAGGGGGTCAAGCCTTCACCCGAGAAATGGATTGGAGCAACACGAAGAACAATAAGAAGTTCTCTTCAGGGCCCCAAATGTCTGAAAAAGAAAGGTAGTCACTAACCACTATTAAAATGAAAAAGTCCTTTAACCCCTTAAAGGCTGGGGTGTGCTGGGGGGGCGTGGATAAGATGGCGGCGAGTGCGGCGCACATTAGGCAGCTCTGCTACAGGCCCGCCAAAAATCCAGTATAATATCCGAAATAGCCTGATATATATATAAAACGCCAGCTGCTGTACGTTACCTCCGGACAATATTGCGACCTTTGAGGATTAAGCCTGGCTGCAGCTGAACCTGCTGGATGCCACCAGTGTATCAACGGCGCTTCGCTGCGTGGGTCTACCCTGAGACTGGTGAGAAAACTGCACTTGTCTCCCCGAGCGGGCGCTCGACGCGGGGCATATCCTCTGCTTTGCCTCCTCCAGGTCTGATGGGATAGAGCCGATCTGTCCCCCGGCTCTGCCTGGGCTGCCGGTACAGCATCGGGAGATGGCCGCTGGCTGCACCTGAGGATCTTCGGGCCCGCGGGGTACCCCCTGGTGGGCACGTGTGGAGGACCCGGAGGTCCCACAGACTGGCTGGAATTCGAGCCGCGGAGGGCGGGGTGGGCCACCGGGCCCCCCGCTCACAGTTGTGGAACCAGCGTAATAACCCATTGAGGCATGCAAATGGATCGATCCTTCCGGTGAAAGCGGAAGTAGATGAAGGGGACCTTGTCTGGCGGTGCCATGGGGGAGCAAAGGACTGTGGGAGGAACAAGAGATAGGCCCGGAGAGGGTGCCTTCTAGGGGCGGCTCCTTGGGGTTGCTGTGTGACTTGGAGCAGACTGATTGGAGACCCTGTGTGTGGCACGACACTGAAGAATTTTCCGGCACCATCTGGTCCTGGTGTGTCTTAGGCGGAACTGGTGGCCTGGTCCTGGGTCCCCTTACAAGCATCATTACTGCAGATAATACCCCAGGGTAACCGAACAGTGGCCCTTGACCACTCAAGCTGCCCGGGAGTACGACTGCGGATCACTGCACAGCAGAGACAGCCCTCCAGTGCAGTGGCACTGCACAGCTCACTGAAAATCAGTGCTTACACTTGACAACACGCTCCGCTTCGTGGCGGCACCGCACATTGCCACTTTTGAATAATTCCCCACCTGGATTCTCTATCTATGCAGTAATTTAAAATACCGCCCACAGGGAACTACTGCACCTCGACTAGATAGGATACGCGAGCAGTGACAGGTTCGCCACCGTCGCAATGAGTGATGCAGCAAGACCCGCCCAAAACAGCATAACATCATTGTGCTAGGAGCCCTTCAATGCGAACATACTGGTCTGACCTAACTTGACTCTCTGGGAACTCTGTATCCCTCTAGACCCGTCATATCTGATCACGGCAAGTTGGCCCGTATCCCAATAATAGTGAGGCCTGTCTCTGCAAGGGGGCCATCTCCATCAGCACTACTAACTGACTGCATAAGGCTCTACCATAAAGCCAGGTAAAGGGAAAATCCAGAACAGACAAAGCGCAGCCCCAGCCGCCTGATGCACTGTCCCAGGTAACAGGCACAGAAGGTACCATGCACACGACGGCCCAGAAACCTGCAGATCATATGGACAACTCACATCGATTTGATGAACTAATGGCGGCAGTTCTGGATATTGAGTCCACCTTATGCCCCAAAATAGACTTGCTATGTGTAGAAATGAGCTCCTTGCGCGAAGACCACAAAACATTCAAGGACAGAGTGGAGGAATCGGAATCGGCATTGGCATCTCTTCGGCCCACTGTGTACACGACAGTGGATCAGATCAAATCCCTCCAAAAAGAGGTGGAATACCTAAAGAACCGGGCAGAAGACCAGGAAGGTAGATGCCGGAGAAACAACGTACATATATTGGGTCTACCGCAACGAGTTGACGGCCAATGCATGGAGTTATATCTTGAGACCTGGTTCTCCATGGACCATGGCATGTAGAAAACGCTACGGTACCTATTTACCAGGACTACACGTGTACAGCGTCATAGATCCTCATACCAGGAAGTTAAAAAATGTCTCCGAGATCATGAAGTGCAATATTCGTTGCAATATCCTGCCAAATTACGCATCCGGCACAAAGACACCATTATCATCTGTTCCAATCCTGAGGAGGCCTGGTCCTGGATAGATCAGAATGGCTTTGCACACGCTCCGGCAGCAGTGTCAGCGGACCCCGCCAGACATGTAAAACTGCGAACACTCGCAGAACCTGCGGCAAAGGTAGAGCGCCACATCCAACTAAAGCCCAGGCAGCAAGAGAGAGAGAGCAAGCCATCAAACTAGCTGAGAACCTCGGTGCTCCAGCGTCCTCACCAAGATCCGAGTCCGACACGGACATGTCACTAGACCAAACACTCCAACTAACTGCCTCTCAACATGCGGCGCTGTTGGAGGGGGGCCCGGCGGTCACCCCACAAACCGCTGACGAGCTTGGGTGACCTTCCGTGCAAGGTCTAAGGACCTAGTTACTGGAACATTCATACATTAACAATACAGAAATGAACGTACTAGACTTTGGGCGACATCCGTAGGATTGAACTACAGCTATTGCAGGCACAATTAATCATGGCGGCCATTAGCCAGCTGTACGCGAAGATTCGCTACGCCCCCACACACGATAAGTGACTGATATAGCACCATTACGTTATACTTGTATCTCTCTGCTTAATTATTGTTTGCCTGCTGCAAAATATCGAATTGTACATTTTTATTCTTCCTTTTCCTTTTTTTCTTCTCTTTCCTCTCTTGTTTATAAATACAGTATTGTTTACTTGCATATAAGTGCAGATGGCCTATTGCCCACTGGTAATCTGGCCTGCGGTGGAGAGTTGAGCAACATGTATGGTTATTGCAATCTGCTTGCTTCGATTTGTCATGTACTGTGCACAATACATATACCCTGGGCGTAACAAAATTCAGGGGTTGGACGATGGGGGAAAATTCTGGCCAATGCGAGTAACGGGGTGGGTGCAGATATCCTTTCTCATTCTTTTTCTCCAACAAAACAGATGACAGGAAACAACTACCTTTTATTAACCTGGAATGTTAGAAGCCTAGCTGGTTGTGTTAAACGTCACATGGTGTATCAATATCTACACAGCCAAAAGATCTCAATCGCTCTGATCCAGGAAGCGCACTTAACCGCGCAAACCCTTGTTTCACTGCGCAAGCGTTGGAGGGGCATAGTGATAGGAACCACTTACTCAGGATATGCCAGGGGCACTATAATATGGATAGCACAGAGGATCCCTCTACAGATATAACACACCAAGATAGACCCACAGGGCCGCCACGCGATCCTGGAGGGACTGCTAGATGGCTCCCCAGTGATATTGATTTCATTATCTGCCCCAAACTCAGGACAATCCTCGTTTTTGCAAACACTAACACCGTCACTACTCAGGGATCCCACAGCGCCAGCATACTGGGGAGGAGACTATAACAGTGTACACAACCTTGACTTAGATCGCTCACGCCTGCCACTCCCGGGGGCACAACCTATTAGTCTAGTAAAACATATGGCATACTGGGCCAGTAACATGAAATTAAGTGAGGCCTGGAGTTGCAAACACCCCACAACCCGAACTTACTCATACTATTCCACGATTCACGGTTTACATACGAGGATAGATGGCATATATTGTTCTGAGACAGCTATGTCTAGGGTGTCGGGTGCAGAGTATCTAGCTTGCACGATATCGGATCATAACCCACTACAGTTGCAACTATTGTGGGGAACATATAGGGCCAGCATCCCTACCTGGCACGTCCCCTTAGAGGCACTCAGAGATATAACACTTCGCACATCCATAACGCAATACATCAAATCATACTTCCAAACAAATTCAGGCTTTGCCTCATCTGCAGGCATAGAATGGGATGCATTTAAGACTGTCCTCCACGGGCAAGCCATTAAGACAGTGTACGGATCCCGCATGGCACTCATGTCGGAACTCCAGCAGAGGTACAGCGCTGTGAACGACTTTCCTCTACGGAACGCGCATATTATACCCACGCTAGCTAAAGCCCACCTAGCATACAAGAAGACCTTGGACAGGCTTTGCAACTTAGATTACAAACATGACCTGGCCTGACAGCATACAGAGGGTGATAAAGCGGGCAGGATGCTGGTGTGGTTATTAAGGGCCGACGCCTCACAACCCCACATTACTGCAATACACAATTCCAATGGCCAATTGGTAAACACGCAGGAAACAATCAATGACTCCTTCTATAAATACTACATATCTCTTTACAAAGCTCCCGTTCCTGGAGATCCTTTGACTACACAACAGTTCTCATCGCACATAAACCTCCCGCAAGTAACACAGGCCCAATACGAGTCTCTTGAGGCGCTCATATCTGTAAAAGAGATATCTGAAACCATCAAGCAATTAGCTAAGGGCAAAGCTCCAGGATCAGATGGGTGGCCATCGGAATTCTACTCAACCTATTCAGAACAACTCTCGCTGAGGTTATGCACCATGTATACCGAGGCCTTTGAGCGGGGAGAACTTCCACCCTCCCTACATGAGGCAATACCAGTAGTACTACCAAAGCCAGGCAGGGACCCGCTCCAAATGGGCTCTTACCGCCCATTGTCTATATTAAACTCGGACTACAAAATCCTGGGCAAGATATTAGCCAATAGATTAGTGGAGGCAGTACAGATTCTGGTCCACGATGACCAAAATGGTTTCATTCCAGGGAAGAATACCGGACTGAATCTGCGTCTACTCTTTAAACTGCTAGAATGGGCTCGAACGGAAATGGACTTGCCATGGATAGCCGCCTTAGATATCGAAAAGGCATTCGATACTTTGGGATGGCAATACTTATTGGCAGTGTTGGCAAGATTCGGCATGGACCTTAACTTCCTGAGATGGATGAGTATATTACACACAAAACCGCAGAACAGAGTGAAGACGGGTTACGTCATTGTCCCGTCTTTCAAAATAGAACGTGGTACAAGACAAGGATGCCCTCCATCTCCCATTATTTTTGCACTGGCTATGGAACCCCTGGCGTGCAAGCTCCGCTGTCGTGCATTAGACTGGGGCATACAGGCGTACATGCAATGGCATATAGTCTCTCTTTATGCGGATGACGCATTGATTTATCTACGAGGCCAGTCCACGGTCCTGTAGGAGCTCATAGGGCTGCTGGAGGAACACGCTCAAGCATCTGGCCTATGGGTTAACTGGTCCAAATCCGTAGTATTCCCAAAGAAACTTCTGCCCATAGATCAAAGACACTCTATACCCTGCACTCCACTCACTTGGGCTTTTGACACCTTTAAATATTTGGGAGTACAAATCTACCACTCTCAGGCAGATCTAATAGAGGGCAATTTCGGGAAGGCGATCACTAGAGCCCGAGCTGCTCTCCCATTTTGGTTGAGTCTCCCCTTATCCCCTATGGGCCGAGTCGCTATTTCCAAGATGCTCTTACTCCCTCGCCTTCTATATTTTTTCTCTACCCTTCCATACTGGCTACCGCACAAGATCTTTAAAGACCTGGAGTCGCTCCTGACGTCCCTGATTTGGGGCGGCTCTAGACCAAGAGTTGCACTCCAGAAATGATATCTCCCGTTATCCGAAGGGGGCCTCGGGGCACCAGATTATGAACAATACTACACAGAGGCGCAGCTACAATGGGCGATGAGGTGGCTCGCAAACAGCAACCTGACTGAGTTAGACCCCTAAGCGGTCACATTGAGACAGCCAGCCATGATAGAATGGCTATCAGGATCTAAAACATTGTTGCAAAAAACACAGGGTAACTTTTTAATGACAGCGGCTAGACGCAGCTGGAGGAAATACGTATTACCTAGCGACCAGCCTACCCCGTAAACACCGAGCCTCCCCCTTGAAGAATTCCCGGGCTCATAAACCTGTCATAAGCGCCTGGAACTGGAAACATGGCAGGCGGCAGGATTAGATAGATGGGGAGATTTAATAGTAGATTCAACCTTTAGCGATTTCGAGACTATAATGAACAACTATGGGGTACCATCAGGGACATTCCTGCTGCACGCAACTTTGTCACAACAAATCCTCCAAGCATGAGGCAACACGCGCACTGAACCCACTACATCCAAAATACTGCAGACCCTATTAACGCATGGTCGGGATAAAAAGGCAATTACAGCAATCTATTATTCCCTCAGACTCGTCTCATTATCCCTGATGGCACCACTACGTGAATACTGGGACTCGGCATTGATGACCAGTATCGCTGAGAAACAGTGGGCGCAATGCATTAGCCACCCTAAATCTATATCCATTAATTCTAGGCTAAAATACACGCAATTTAATTTCCTTTACCATTACCACACATACCTGACACCACAGAGACTGGCGATCATGTAACCCCCCTCCGTTGACATTTGCCCCAGGTGTCTAGCTACGGACTCTACATTCCCTCATATGGTATGGATGTGTCCACTACTCAAGCCATTTTGGGATGAAGTTGCTGTGATATTGACAGATGCAGCGGGTACTCTGATAATAGCTCAGGGCCTACATTTCATACTCAGGATAATGAAGCGCAATGCTCACCACAAGAGCCTGAATATGTTTTTAGACTTAGCGTTGGGTCTAGTAAAACGTAGATTAGCCATGGCCTGGAAGTCAGCGGCCGGCCTCAGCAAACAGACATGGCTCCTAGACCTTCGTAGGGCACTAGTGGCGGAACACAAGACCCAGCTATCTTATACATCACAGATGCAACCATTGTCCAATCCCATCCAATGGCGAGAGTACCTAACCATTATAGAAACGAAATTGAACACAATAAACGCGACTGCAACATAAAACACACCACTGCCCCATACTTCTAACACAATATGTTACGTTGGCAAAACACACATGGCGACACC
Organism: Calotriton arnoldi; assembly: GCA_963921515.1. Taxonomy (NCBI): domain Eukaryota; kingdom Metazoa; phylum Chordata; class Amphibia; order Caudata; family Salamandridae; genus Calotriton; species Calotriton arnoldi. The sequence goes on along the minus strand of CAWUFW010018631.1, from coordinate 87,251 downwards.
CTACTGACCACAATTATGGAACCAGACCCGAAATGGTTGAAGTTACATTCACGCTCACATGTGGCGTGGACTCTCCCCCGCCAACGTACCTAAATATATATCTGGAAACTTACACTCGTCTGTTAACAGCTAACTATAAATCCTTGTTGCGTGACATAAAACGAAGGGACAATTTTACACAAATTTTATTATTAAAGCTGTGGTTGTTAGAACAATGTGGAATTGCAACATAAAATGTCAATATTGGTTTAAGATTACTTTTTCTGTTACGGCTAGACGCCCCGCCAAAGCTGCTCTTGTAATTGCTTGTGAAATACTGGGGATGTTACTGCTGTTATAGCTGATTTGTATAAATTGTTGAAACTCAATAAAGACTATTAAAAAAAAGGCTGGGGTGTGCTTGAGCTGTCATCTGCCCAGGCACAAGAGGGGAGAGTCTGCCAGTTCCAAAAAGCCTCCCAATGGTGGGCTGTCCAAAGGGATAGCAAATGTAGAAATTGAGATAGAAGTTTGGTCAGGGAAAACCAAAACCAAGAGTTGAACTGAAACCACATCAGTCTCTGGGGGTGAGGTAGATTTTAAAGTCCTGACTGCCTTACCTCCAAGCATGTTGATGTATAGGCAGTGGTCAACCATCAATGGGGTCCGGAATAGAAAAGTTTGGAGACAAAGGAGCCAGCATGACCACTGTGATGGAAAAGCTGGTGGTTCCAAATCAGACCATCCCAGAGGCCCTTCATAATGTAGTTAATGCTGACAATGAAGCCAATTTCCATCCCATGGCGATGATCACCATGGAGTGGGGTGGGGTTACTGGTAAAAATAAGGTAGTTGCCAGCCCTATCATACCACTGGAGTATCTGTTGTGCAATGATCTGGAAATCTCTCCTTGGGCAGACGTGGCACAAAAGGCCCATGCTGAAATACTGGGTCTGTCTTAGTGGGTGTATATGTGGTAACAAGGTCCCAGACAGCTCTTTAGGAAATGAGAGAGACTTCAAATTGGGAATAATTGCCCAAGTTCCCTCAGTCAAGAGAAAGGACAAGGGGTGGAGGAAACTAGCCTTAAAACTTCCCACAGCCTATGAGGAGTATGACCAACAAGATGAGGACTTGGGGCTAGATGTACAAAGGTCCTGCTGTGCGATTTCCTAACTGCAATTTTTTGGTAATTGCAATTAGGAAAAAGCAAATCAAAATATACGTACAGTTTACGGCGATATAGACGGTATTTTATTTTGGCAATCGCATTTTGCGATTACTAAAATTTCGGTCTGGGTCACAAACCGCGAACGTGACCGCAAATCCAGAAAAGCACTTCCTGGTTCTGGGTAATGACCTAAAAACCAGGAAATGCTTCTCATTTCAAGCCTAGAAGGCAGTGAGAGATGGGGTTGTGCACAGCTTCCAGTGCAAAAGGGGATTTGGAGTAGCAAGCCACATCTTCCTACCAAGCAATGGCCAGCCAAGACACAGAGAAGGAGTCAGGGGGCAGAAGGAGAAAACTCAAGTTCTCAGAAAAAGAACTTGAGATTTTGACAGAGGAGTGCTGCAACAACCATGACCTCCTGTCTGGAAGGTCATCCATGACTGTCCCGGAGGCGCAGAAAAAGAAAATATGTCAGAAGATGCAGCAGAAAATACTGTAGGAGTAACTCAGCGTTCCATAGAGGAAATCAGGAAGAGACGGTATGACCTCAGGTAGGTAGTGCACAAACGCGAAGGTTGAGATGGTGCTGGACGAGTCCCAGGCAACAGGAGTTGGCCCCTCTACTGTCTACCCACCCTCTACACTAAAGTCAATGGTGGAGACTACATTAGAGCCAGAGGCAGTTGTGGGATTTGCTAGTATTAATATATCAGCACCTGCAACAAGTAAGTGTAAAACAATTTGTATTTTAACATCTGTTACCTTAAAACTATCTTCTACGTACATTAATCAAGTAACTTAATGACAAGTGTTTAGTAAGGAGTTATAAAAAGACCATCATGGTGCATTATGAGATATATAGTGAATAATTCACTCACTGTAGTCAGTGTTGGACATTTACTAAACAAATGAAATCAATCAGTAATAAGTGAGTTTCACTCATACTAAAAGTCCAATCTTTAAACAGATCAACCTGAGGAAGACAATGATGGCACAAATGTTGAGGGACAGGATGACTCACACATGGTGGTGGACGATCCCATTGAAATAGACAGTCAGCCAACCACACTTGATGGCCACTGTAACAGTGCTTCATACTCCCCACAGCCACCATCATTGGATGATGTCCAACAGCCTCATAGTCCAATCCTGCAGCCACTTGTGAGGCCACGACAGCAGCATGTCCCAGTGCGTGCTCACACTTGGCTCTGTGAGGTGTCTCAGGGTAACCAAGCATCATTGTTGGAAGATATAGCTACAGATACCCAGATGTTTGGTGGCCAAGAGGATCCCATGCTGCAAGTTCAACATCTGCAACATAAGCAGTTAAAAACAGTGAACAAAAAACTGCCACACATGCAGCAATGTATTTCATTTGGCTTCAGTAATGCGGCCAATCAATAGGCTAAAAACCAAGCAAAGATGGACACTAAAATGGACAGCCTCACCAATGCCCTTGAAAAATTATGCCAACAAATGTCAGAGCATAACACCAATCAAAGGTGCAGAGAGAGAAGCACTACAGCCCGAATGGTTGGGTTAACCCGTTCAACTGGGAGATTGGCAAATGCCACTTCAACCATTTCAAGGTGGACAATAAATCTCAAAGTGGAAATTGGCCACTTTAGTGGGGCCGCCTCAAGAGGCTTAGGGCCGATTACCTCTTTAATCGATGCACTACAAACTGCTGAAATAGCTAGTGGGGTAGCTTCTGAACCTCAAGATAGAGAGGAAATCTCCTGTGTCAGCGGCATCTCTGAAAACAGATGCAAGCTCACTGCGCTGCAGCAGTTGTGAGGAAATCTCCAGTGTCAGCATCATCTCTGCAACAGATGCAGGCTCACTGTGATGCAGCTGCAAGCAATACGTCTACTGCACAAGATGTGGGCACATGTACAGAAAGTAACAATAGTGCTGTATATTTGTGTTTTCGGTGATGTAACTGACATTGGATGTGGCCATTATGTACCATTTGCATGTAAAAGTTAACAATTTGTTTAAACAATTTAAAAAAACTGACACTAAAGTTGGTTCAATTTGAAGCCTCATACAAGCATTGCACATTTCATTTTGATTCTACTCTCACATATGACTTACCTTGAAAAGAAATTGTTGCCAATGTGGTGCCATCCTTGTCTCCCCTCCCCTGCTCTAATATCCTCTGTTGGCTGCTGAACAGGTGGCTGGGGATCTTCATCCTCCGAATTTGAATCAGACATAGTGATATGTAGGCCTCTCCTAGTTGCAATATTATGTAGAATGGCACACATTGCCACTATCTTGCTTGTGCTTTTTGGAGCATATTATAAGGCACCACCACTTTTATATAAGCGCCAGAAAACAGTTTTCAACAAGCCAAATGTCCTCTCAATCACACCCCTGGTGGGAAAATGTGCTGTGTTGTATTCCTTTTCATTTTGGGATGTGGGGGATAGGTATGGTGTCAAAATCCATGGACGTAGGGCATATGCATGCACTATCAACTAAAACAAAAAGAGCTTTCTTTCATTTTGCATTTGATTAGCACAAACATATGCACCATTATATTTAATATGTCACTACTTAACAGCCTTACAAACCTACTCAACATGTCACTAAACATGGAAATGATCCCAGCAAAATAGAAATCAGCAAGGATTAAACCACCCCTAAAATAACCAAGGGCAGACAAGAATGATTAAGGAAATTTCAGACCAATCTCTTTACTCCCTTACTTCGGGAAGGTAATGGAACACTGGTTAATACACAACTTACAATATACTTAGAAAGTCAACAACTGTTAGATCCTTCTCAGTCAGGTTTCTGGGCAAGACACAGCACCGAAACAACATTAGTTGAAGTATTGGACAACATAAGACTCTCTCTAGACAAAGTACACAGGGCAATGCTGGTCCTATTAGATCTATCAGCCGCCTTCAACACCATCTCTCATGTAATCCTAACAAAAAGGTTAGAAGAGACCGGCATTGGAGGGAAAGCCCTCAGTTGGCTAAATAATTTCCTGAAGGGAAGGACACTCTCGGTACAACTAGAGTCCTATGTATGTTGAACCATATCCGTTAACGAGGGAGTCCAGCAGGTGTTCGGCGTTGAGTCCTACTCTTTTTAATATATACGTCGCACCACTTGTGAAAGTAATAAAATCATATGGATTTGATGTTATCTCATATGCAGATGACACACAGTTGGTCATAACCATGGGCTCCAAGCCAGCAGATACCAAAACAAAATTTAGAGACTGCACAAATCATATCGCGAACTGGATGCATATGAACTGCTTACAACTCAATACAAGTAAAACAGAGGTGATATTCTTCGGGAAAGCGCATGAATCATGGTCGGACCACTGGTGGCCTGCAAGCCTCGGTCAAAGTCCCATCCCAAAAGCAACAGTAAGGAATAATAGTAGACAACAAACTATCAATGTAAGAGCATGTAGACTATATCTCAGGTACCTGCTTCGGTATCATGCACACCCTAAGGAAAATATCCCAATGGATTCCACTAGGATCAAGAAAATTCCCTAGTCCAGGCACTTGCGATCTGTCACCTGTACTATGGAAACACATTAATGGCCTCCATGAATAAAGACCTGTACCATGCTCCAGGTGGTACAGAACACCGCAGTACGCCTGGTACTTCATCCTCACCCCGTTCACCCTCAGGCCCCATCCTAAAAAACCTACACTGGCTACCAATAAGGAAACATACATGGTTTGAACTACTTTGCCTGACACCCAAATCTCTATATAGAAATGGTCCCCAGGGGAAACAGCCATAACATCGCATGCGTTACATCGCATGCTTTTACAACGCGGTCGTTACAACGACCGCATTGTTACAACGCGAGCCATTACATCGCAAGTCGTTTCAACGACTTGCTGTAGGGGGCGCACTAGTGTTGGATTTACAATCTAACACCTTCCCTGCTGTTGCACAAACTGGAGTAGGAATAGTAAATTATACTATTCCTAAGACCAGCGCGCCCCCTACAGCAAGACGTTGAAACGACTTGCGATGTAATAGTTCGCGTTGTAACACTGCGATCGTTGTAACGACTGCGTTGTAAAGGCACGCGATGTGACGCATGCGATGCAAAGGTATGTATTCGTCCCCAGTACTTACAGAGAAAACGTGATTGGTATGCCCCAATAAGGAATCTACGGTCCTGTGGAAAACACCTGTTACTTCCCCGTAGGGCCCGTACCGTCAGAAATGGCCACAGCTCATTTTCGTACCCAGCCCCCCATATTGGAATCAGCTCCCCATGCAGCTACGGGCCTGTACTGACCCCAGACAATTCAAAAAAGGTCTAAAAACCTGGAATTTCTAGTTAATCTCAAAAAACACTATTTCAATATCTGTGGGAATTCTCGCAGCAGCGCCATGAGACCCTTCCAGGGTGATAAGCTTGCGCTTGACAAGACCCAATTAATAATAATGTAATTACTTAACAAATATCCATCATCAAACTCCCCTCTTTCCAGCCATCTGTATATTGCACTGTGCCTAAATATGAAGGTGTCATGGGTGTTTTCTGGCTATTGTAACACAATTTCAGGTATTAAATAGTTTGTGTCACACACCACTTGCATATTGAGAGAATTTGTGTTTTTCCTATTTCTAAACACATATTTGAGATTAGAGGACGGACAAATAGAAACATGTGTTTCATCTGTACGCCCTATGACATGGGGAAATTTAGCAACCATGTGAAATTTTAATTTAGAGGATTGAATTTCCTGTGCATTTCTGGGTAAGTATATGTAGTGGTTGATCTATAGAAGCATGGCATCTAGAAATCTGCACAAAAGAATGCAAAAGCACTCTTTGAGAAACACCAACGGCAAAAGCAATCACACCCTGGTAACTGCCAGAGGCCAAAAGATGTAAGGAGCACCTGAACATGGGTGGATTGCTGCGCAGAGTACTGCTTTCTAGATGTGGCTTTAAAAGTGCAATAATCTCTAATCTTACAGTGATACTTAGCCTATATTTGTCAAAAACCCATCCTCCCTTTGTTGGAAAATGGTCAGCCTGACGCTGAAAATCCCCTCTTCCTCCTCTGCTGAGCAGTCAGCGTTCACATCCTCCTCGCAATAACATACAAGGCAGCCATTATGGGAACCCCTGATGCATTCTATACCTGCTTTTATAGTTTACACACAGTTACTACCTGTAAAGAAATAGTGGAAAATTGCATGTGCAAATGAGCCTTTTTGCGACTAGTTGCTAATTTTAACAGCCTTGAACATACGGTTTGTGAGTCGCAATTATAGATTCTATAATTGCGATTCCCAAACTTTGGTCTCAAAAAATAGCAATTTGCAAAACGGTTGCAATGCAGAAAACAAATTGCGATTGGCTTACGCACATAACAAATAGCCATTTTTTAAATCGCAAGACATTTGTGACTGATTTGCGATGTGCAAATGCTTCACACATCTAGCTCTTGGAGTCACAAATGTCTAGTGAAACTAGTTTGTGACTAACATGAGTACTTGTCCCAGCAGAAGGGATGGATGTCCTCCTCGTCCACCTGTGTGTAGATGTGGGCTCAGCTAATTTCACCTCAACTCAGTTCCTGTACACAAGGGGAAAATCATTTGGCGATTGGGAGAGTGAGTTCAGGTCTACCAATGCTGGTTTCTTCCCCTATACTATTGTGCTTCGTTCAGTTAGCCTCACTTCCAAATGCAGTGACCTATAATTGAAAAGCATTATTAGTTTGACAGCCGACTTATTAAACCTAACTCTAATTGTCCATATGTTTATACAGCTGTGACCTTTCCCTGCTATGCCCTTTATCACTTGCAATAGCTCTTTCAATTATTGCATTTATGTTTGTGTTTTTGTTGTTGTTATTAAGTAATTCTCTGGAAATAATTCTTCTCTACTTATTCACCTCATTTTATTTAACTCCACAAGGTTGAGAATGAAACACATTTTAGGCGTACTTTCCCTTGAAAATGTATTTCACCTGATTGCGGAATAAGCCTCTATTATGGAATGGTTTTCAATTAATTGATTTATTCATGTCTTTTCTCTTTCTTTCCTCTTCGGGAACTTGGATCCTGGATGCAGGGCTTTACTGTGACGCTGATAAAGCTTTGTCATCGGGAAGCACAGTAGCTCCTTCGCCTTTTCCTCCTGGGCAAGTATTTGTACTTTTCCAACCAATATGGCCACCGATATCTTATAGTCTTGCACAGCCTTTCTTTATTGAATTCTAGAGTTTTCTTAGATCACCAAGCATTGGCACAGTAGCGTACAAGAAACTTTGATTTCTGATTGCTCATCAGGAAAAGTTGCGCCCAAGTGTCTTCTGCGCAGTGGCTTATTTGTATCTTTAGAAGGCAAAGTAAATACAAGCATGGGTTCAAAAAGATCACAATAAATGTTGGCATGCTTGTGCTTATGCCCCTAAGTCCCGTGGTTCTGCATGGTGGCGACAGCAGACACGTTGGACTCCTATTTAAAAAAAGAAAAGCAACCAGCACCAACCCTTTTCCCAAAACACCCTCCAAGAGTGGGCTAATTCACCCTCTGCATTCCTTCCAACAAATATCACACAATGCATTTATGGACTTGGTCAAAGCAAGCAGGCCTGCCGGCAGCCCTTCTAGCCCAGGTCCACCACAGACCTTCAAGAAAATTCTTCTAACTACCTCTACTGCCACACCACTAAGAAGAATCATCAACAATTCCTTAACTACGGGAATATTTCCAGAAGATCTAAAAAAGACATACATATGCCCATTACTAAAGAAAACAAACCTGGACCTGCTTAAACCTGACAACTACAGACAAATTACAAATGGACCTTTCCTCAGCAATCTGCTGTGAAGAGCAGCATTCCCCTGGATGTCGCAATTAATTGAAGACAATTTCATACTTTCAGACTTCTAAACAGGATTCTATTCCGGAAGAGGCACAGAATCTGCCTTCATTGTCATTTGGGATGACCTCAAGAACACAGTTGGCCAGAACGGTGCTGTTACACTACTTCTCTTGGATCTCTGAGCTGCCTTTGACACGGTTGACCATGACACTCTAATACAAAGACTCTACGATGCCGGCATAGAGGGGACTGCTCTTGACTGGATCACATCCTACCTTTAAAGAGAACTAAAATCATCCATACTCCCCCTTGCTCATCCAAACCGTACTTCACAAAAGCAGAGGTTCCTCAAGGCTCTATCATCTCACCCATGCTTTTCAACATCTACATGAAGTCATTACCAGCACTGATCAATGAATTTCACCTCACATGCTATAACACTGCAGATGACACACAAATCCTCCTTAAACTGGAAAACCCCAAAGACATTGGAAACTCACAAATTTTCAGTTGCCTCAGAGCTGTTGATCAGTGGATGACATGGAGCCATTTCAAATTGAATGCTTCCAAAATGGAAATACTCACATGTGGCGATTGGAAAAATTATGACCCACTCGCAGCCTGGCCTGATCTCTGCGATGCATCTTCCCCCACCTGGGATTTCCACAAAAGGCTCAGGCTACTATCTCTTTTGTTCTGTTTAAACTTGATTAGGTCAATAGCCTCTACCACAGATCATATTTAACAACTATAAAAAGACTACAACGGATTCAGAACTCTGCTGCCAGACTACTCTTACTTATAAAGCCACAAGCCCACACCTCGCCTGCTTTGAAGGCCCTACATTGGTTACCAGATGCCAGAAGATCCACGTTCAAGCTGCTTTGTATCACCCACAAAATGATACATGGAACAGGGCCGCTCTTCAATCAGGAAAAAAATCACCAACTACATTCAACAAAGGAACCTCCGCTCTAGTTTGGTACCTCACCTCAAAATCCCACCATACAAGAAAAAAACCATAGTTGGCGCATCCTTCTCTGTTCAAGCAGACAAACTATGGAATTCTTTACCTCCAAACATAAGATCCACAGATAACCACCTTATGTTCAGAAGACTACTCAAGAGTTGGCTCTTCCCCACATAACCACAATACTCAAACATATCCCTGTGTATATAAGCATTATTTGAACTACATATGTGTTTCTAGATATGTGTATTCCTTTGCATAAACATGTATAATTAATATGTTAATAAATATATAGATACTCATTAGTTCTGCTTAACAAATGTACATATTACTTATGGTTATATTATTCTATGTTTAACATGTATATAGGTCACTGCATAAATAAGTGCATTTTTATCATAACTATTTATCTACAATTGCTTCACTATTGAATTACAAAAAAAGATTAATTATAAAAACAAATAAATTAGCTTAAAGTACAGCAACATATGAACGTCTGAGTTTATTAAATACAACCAAAATCTACATATATTACCTTACTTATTCATATATACCTTCCATGTACTTATGTATCTTTATATTTATTATTTTACTTCTTATTCAGCATCTCCAATGCACCACCCTATATCTCACCCTATATCCTCTACCTCCACTCTCTGACTCACCCCAAACTTCATTCTACTACTCTCTCCAATACCCTACCCTATTTCTCACCCTATACCTCTCTCAATATATCCTCTACCTCCACTCTCTGACTCATTCCAAACCCCATTCTACTACTATGATCCCAAAAATAATCCCTTCTAGACTCTTCCCTCCTCTACCCTTCTTGCATCATCTCAAACCTCTTTTACTATTCAGATCTCCCAAACAAGCCTTTCTAAACCCTTCCCTCTGACTCTTCCCCCTCCACCTCCCCTTTACTCATCCCAAACCTTCCCCTACTGCTATGATCTCCAAAAACACTTTCTAGAACCTTCCCTCTCTACTACTCCACAGCTCAAATACATTTCATATTTCCCTATACTAATTCCCCAATAATCCTGTTTGGGTTCCGGAGTAGCGTGCTACCTGCCAAAAAGCGTTCCAACACTTCATCAGTAGTTGCACGCGCTATATAAATGCAAATCCTTCTCTCGTCTATTCCTCCACTATCCTTTTTCAATCCAAATAACAAAACTCACATCTCCACCGCTCAAATTAATTTCATGCTCCCTATACTAATTCACCACTAATCATTTTTGGGTTCTGGAGTAGCATGCTACTCACGAAAAGGGCTCCAATGCCTTCTCAGGGATAGTAAGTCCTATATAAATGTGAATACAATTACAATCATCACGAATACTGCTTCTGCAGAGCTACCTTTTATTCTTTCAGCCTTGTCACTGTTACCAGGCACAATCAAGCATTTAATCACATGAGCCAGGCTTTCCAAGCACATGATGTCTTGGTGTGCATGTTCCCATTTATAGGATATTTAACAGGACTCAGCATCATGATAGTTCCCCTTTTTTCCCGGTGGTACATAACCAGGTTTCTGGTATGGAAAGCAAGGAGAGCATGGAGTTGTTGCTGTAAGCATGGAGCATTAAGGTTGCAGGCTGGCTTCCATGACCTTTCTTCCGGCCCAGTTCCTTTACAATCATGTAAATAGTAATCATGACCTCATGAAACCTTCAACACTTACGCCGTACACAGCCAAGCATTTGCTATCATGAACCAGACTTTCCGAACATAAGGTCTTTGCTTATGCTTGCCATGATTATTCGCAGAATTGGCCTGCTTGTGAATGCAAAAAAGGCTTTCCCTATGTATCAAACCTATTTTACAATTCAGTATCCTGTTACCGCATTGCAAAATGGGTTTGCGATTCGGTATTTGGAAGGGCCGTGTTTAGAGCGTCCCTTCCAAATACCGAATCACAGCGGCATGTATGAATGTTTGGTGACCATGAATGCGGTCACAAAGCATTCACATTTTTCCACCAGCTTCAAGTTGATGGTAACCCATTCGCAAATGGGAAGTGGTCCCCAAGAGACCCCTTTCCCTTTGGGAATGGCGGCAAATTTTTTTTTAAGATCAGGCAAGGGTCCCACAGACCCCTGCTTGTTCTTTAAAAGCAAAAAGAAAAGTTTTCATTTTTTTCTTTTAAACAAAACCCATTTTCCTCTAAGGAGAATGGGCTGCATTTAAAAAAAGAATTCTTGCTTTATTGAAAAGCAATCATGGACACGGTGGTCTGCTGACCCTAGCAGGCCAGCATCCCCATGATTTTTGCGATTTCTAGGGTGTCGCAAATATTAATTAATATATTAATATTGATGACGTAGGTCGATTTGCGACCCTCTGCAAATCGCTAAATGAAACTCTTGGAGTTTCATACATTAGGAATAGCGATTACCTAGTTGCAATTCGCAGAAAATTGCAATTAGGAAATTGCTATTCTTAATGTTGATACATGTGGCCCTAAGATTTTATTAACCTCATCCTCAACGTCCCCATTGATTTCCACTGGTTTTGAGGGAAAGTCTAAATGCAAATGTGGATGGCATCATTTGATCAGCGATACATGAAACATCTGATGTATTGGAGGTGTAGGAGGAAAGGTTAACCATACTGCCACACAGTTAATGATTCTTTCAATTGAGCAATGATCAATAGATCTTAGTTTTACATTGCGTGCAATCTTTTATCGTAAATTCTTAGTAGACGGACACACTTTAGCTCCAATTTTGTATTGTGGGAAGACTTGCTGTTTTCAGTTAGCTAATCTTTGGAAGGAGTTCTTTTGTAACTGATCTTGTGCTGTTGTTACCAGAATAAGGATTATGACTATGTGATACACCCCCAGGTGATCCAATTTCATGAAAATTGTCCCTCCCTTCATCTGTTCTGAGAGTACTGGGATTAAAGGTAGGGTATACCTACTTTTAATGGGCACTTTATTGATAGTTCTGTAATCTATACACATTTGTAATTCCCCTTCCTTTTTGGAAACAAAGAAGAGGGGAGAAGAGGCAGGTGACTTTGACGGGCTGATAAATCTGGAAGATAAGCTTTCCTCAGTGTAATATTTTAAATGTTGTGATTAAGGATCTAATTTGGCGTATATTCTACCAGTATGGAATGGGAGCTCCTGGCTGGCGATCTATGCAACAGTCATACTCCCTATGAGGGGAAATCTTGCAAGCCTTTTTCTTGTAGAAAACATCATGGAATTTATGAGAGCAGGGAGGTACAATACTTAGACAGCAAATTCTTGGTTCGTGATTTATATTGGTTGACTTTTTACTGTGGACTCTTTCATCTCTTCTGTCAAAGTATGTTGTATGCAGTAAGTTAAACAGTATCGTATGGTTAACTGCTTAGCATATTCCTGAACCTTAAAATTACGTATAGCTCCTGAATCTAACAATGCAGCTAGTTCAGTCTTAGAACTCCTGGGGCCGTAATATACATATGGTGCATTTTCCTTGATTGCTCCTGGCGCACCTTTAAAAAGGTGTGCTCAGAGCAATTAAGGAAAATGTGCCGTATTAGGGTGAATGCATAGCCCCCAGGGCAGCCATGAACTCGTGCTGCCCTGAGGCCAGCACATTCATGTGAAAAATGGAGCAGCTACTTTGAAGCCGCTCCGTGTTTTCACAGTGCAGGCGGCAACCACCTGTACTTTTAAAGGGGATAAGAGATCCACTTGCAGGCGGGTGCAATGAGTGACTGCACCCACCTGCAAGGAGATGTCTAGGGGGTTCATGGGACCCCCTTTACCTCCTCCAGAGGACTGCAATCAGGGGGTGCACTGTCAGTGCGCCACCTGATAGCTTCTTTGCCTCTGTGCCCACATCTGTAATACGCCGCAGGCGCAGAGGCAAAGGGATTCCCTCATTTGCATGGGGCTACACCCCATGCAAATGAGGGAACGCACCCTTTGGGAAGCACTGATGCTGTATGTACACCAGCGATTTCAGTATTACAGAAGGGGCCGCACAAGCGTCTGCGGCCCCTTCTGTAATACCATTGTGACCTGGGGGCACGCAAAATGGACTCAAACGCACATTGCGCCCAGGGGCACTTCTATATTACGGCCCCTGGTATATGTAACTGAACTCGTATAGTCAAATGTGCTACAGTAGGTTGCAAAGTGTTACCAATCATGGCTGAAACCCACAAAACCGCCTTTCTCAAGAAACTGGTGTCCTGATATCTCAAGGTAACTAACTTTCCAACTCCTCTAGGTTTTCAGGTCCCTTTCTCAACGCTGCTTGTGTTTTGCTTGATGGTCTTAAAACTAACCTGGGCATAATACTTTGCTACGCTCACGGAGCATGCAAAGTTTGTGTTACTACGCACTACGCAAATTGCACGTAGCAGAGTAAAAAACTGTGCTAATCAATGTAGCGTAACAACAGTATATTAAACACATACCAATGCTTTGTTAAAGCAATTTTCTATGCTAAAAAGCATATAACAAATTCACAAAAGTGAACTTTGATAATGAAAATATCAAGCAATGAGAGAGGTGATGATTTTGGGGTCCCCCCTAACCTAGGGGGAGGACCAAGCAGATGCCTTGAACACAAAAAGCATATCATGTGAACGATTCAGTGGTGGTCCCTTCCTCCTAGGACCACCCCAAGCACAGTTATGGGCAAAAATACAATCCCAACCAAAGGCCCTGCAAAGCATTATGGGATGAGATTAGCAGTGGGCAGTGAATATTATAGTGTCCAATATCAAAATAATTCTACAAAGAGCTGCAGTTCATCTAGTCGTTACTAGATGTCCCTCACGAGTCAAATGCAAAAGCATTGAAATTATTAATACATCAAGCTGCAGTTCCACTAGTCGTTACTAGATGTCCCTCACGAGTCAAATGCAAAAGCATTGAAACCCTTTCATGAAGCTTTTGCATTTGACTCGTGAGGGACATCTAGTAACGACTAGTGGAACTGCAGCTCTTTGTAGAATTATTTTGATATTGGATACTATAATATTCACTGCCCACTGCTAATCTCGTCCCATAATGCTTTGGAGGGCCTTTGGTTGGGATTGTATTTTTACCAATAACTGTGCTTGGGGTGGTCTTAAGAGGATGGGACCACCACTGAATCGTTCAAAAGATGTGCTTTTTGTTTTCAAGGCATCTGCTTGGTTCTCTCCCTAGGCTAGGGAGGATCCCAAAATCATCACCTCTCTCACTGCTTGTTAATTTATCGTTTTCACTTTTGTGAAATGACTATATGCATTTTTAGCATATAAAGACAGAGTTATTTATTTTATTTTAACTTGCACTGTGCAAGATGCTTTTGACAATTATTGTACAATGCAGTCAAGCACACAGTTACGCACTACGCAATTTGCATAGCTACGTGTAGTTCAAAATGTGCTTCACGTAGCTACTTGAAGTGCTACTACGCAAACTACGCCCAGGCTTATTTACAATACGGCGCACCATGGCGCAAGGATTGACAGATGCGTCAGAAATTCTGACGCATCTGTTGACCCAAAAGTGATGCGTTGCTGGAGTTGCTCATGAAAGTTACGCAACTCCAGCAATGCGTCACAACAGAGAGGTGAGTACCATTTAAAAAGCCTTGCGTCATTCCTTACGTCTGGTCTGAGCAGGTGTAGGGATTTTGACAGTGAAGGCGTAGAGTGACTCAGTCAAATGTTGTAAATTTCACTGCGTCAGTTCTACATAGCTTTTTGCATGGGAAAGCCCACCCTGCATACCTTATACCTGACGCAGGTATAATGTGACGCCGGGCTTTACAACGTGACGCATCTCCCTAGATGCGTCATGTTGTAAATGGGCCGCAACGTTTACGCCGCTGCTGCATCACAAAAAGTGACGTAAAGGTGGCGCAAAAGTGACGCAAGGGGCTTGTAAATCTGCCCCAGAATGCGCATTAAGTGTACCCAATTCAGAAACCAATCATCACCCCCTAATGTATCAACATGATTTACGTATCTGTATCCAGTAATTGGCATCCGTGTGACGTGAACACACACAGAAAAGCTGTAAGCATTCAGCAAAAACTATTTTCATTATTGTTCTGGCAAGTTAGAGACGCCGGCCCAGCTGTGCCCTGCTTTCTTTCCCCCTTTCAGTACCGGTTCTTGCTTATTCGTTCTTGCTTTGCACTGAGCACACAGCCTCCCACAAAACCGCAAAGGCCTGCATTTTGTTTTCCCTTCTCAAACACTGTACAGCGGCACCGAGGTAAAATGCACCGAATAATAGCCACTGTCTAGTGTCCAAAATAATGTGATGTATGGGGGTCAGTCGGGCTGCAGACAGGGGTTTAAAACTGGCTGAGGGGCTGTCTTTCTGTCATTCTCACTCAGAACTTAGTTCGGCAGCAGAAACAATGGGGCATATTAGCAAGGGCCTTATCGCTGCTTTAGAGGCAGTTTTTGCCGCTAAAGCAGCAATATTTCTATTGCCCTATTAGCAAGCTGTCGCTAACAGCTGTTAGCGACAGCTTTATGGCGAAAGTGACCGTTTTGGTGCTGCTTTGCATGTCAGCGATATATATCGCTAATGACATGTAACCCTGGGCATAATACTTCGCTACGCTCACGGAGCATGCAAAGTTTGTGCTACTACGCACTATGCAAATTGCACGTAGCAGAGTGAAAAACTATGCTAATTGATGTAGCGTAGCAGCAGTATAATAAACACCTTCAAATGCTTTGATAAAGCAATTTTCTATGCTAAAAAGCATATAACCAATTCACAAAAGTGAACTTTGACAATGAAAATATCAACCAATGAGAGAGGTGATGATTTTGGGGTCCCCCCTAACCTAGGGGGAGGACCAAGCAGATGCCTTGAACACAACAAGCATATCATGTGAACGATTCAGTGGTGGTCCCTTCCTCCTAGGACCACCCCAAGCACAGTTATGGGCAAAAATACAATCCCAACCAAAGGCCCTGCAAAGCATTATGGGACGAGATTAGCAGTGGGCAGTGAATATTATAGTGTCCAATATCAAAATAATTCTACAAAGAGCTGCAGTTCAACTAGTCGTTACTAGATGTCCCTCACGAGTCAAATGCAAAAGCATTGAAATTATTAATACATCAAGCTGCAGTTCTATTAGTCGTTACTAGATGTCCCTCACGAGTCAAATGCAAAAGCATTGAAACCCTTTCATGAAGCTTTTGCATTTGACTCGTGAGGAACATCTAGTAACGACTAGTGTTACTGCAGCTCTTTGTAGAATTATTTTGATATTGGATACTATAATATTCACTGCCCACTGCTAATCTCGTCCCATAATGCTTTGCAGGGCCTTTGGTTGGGATTGTATTTTTGCCAATAACTGTGCTTGGGGTGGTCCTAAGAGGATGGGACCACCACCGAATCGTTCAAAAGATGTGCTTTTTGTTTTCAAGGCATCTGCTTGGTTCTCTCCCTAGGTTAGGGAGGATCCCAAAATCATCACCTCTCTCACTGCTTCTTATTTTATCATTTTCACTTTTGTGAAATAACTATATGCATTTTTTTAGTATATAAAGACAGAGATATTTATTTTATCTTAACTTGCACTGTGCAAGATGCCTTTGGCAATTATTGTACAGTGCAGTCAAGCACACAGCTACGCAATTTGCATAGCTACGTGTAGTTCAAAATGTACTTCACGTAGCTACGTGAAGTGCTACTACACAAACTACGCCCAGGCTTACTTAAAACTGGATTTATCCCTTTGGCCTTCAATCCTTAACAAAGTGACCACTGTGCTCACAAGACATGCATAATTTATGTTTTCCTTTCTTTTAGTGTTCCTCATTGGACAGGGACAATCTAAACCCATCAATTTGCATAGGTTTGACCTGATCTGTGTTCTTACTTGTGTCGTCTGAGATTCATTTATTTGCTTTAACTGTTACTATCTTTGTATCACTTTTCATTTTGTGTATGCTTCTTTCAGATAACCAATGATTCAAATGAACTGTCAATTAAATAGGTTCCTCACAAGTATCCATCTAATTTACCTCCTGTACTAAAACATTCATGAGTATTCTTCATTATCTTTGGTTAAGGAGAGATTTTTTTTTCTGGGCACTCATTTTAAATCACTCGACTATTAACATTGGTAATATAGGTTAACTGATCTTGCAACCCCTGTTTCAAGGTTATTAATTCCTTCCAATGGCATTCGTCCTCCTATCAGTTTCATCATTTTGCTGCAAAATGTATAAAAATTACATAAAACAGGATCACTGCTTTCAGTAATTTGGATAGAGGAATGTATGGCATTTCCCCCCAAGTAAGGCACAACAAGTGCTGTTTTAGATTTCATGTTGAGAAATGCGGTTGGCTTACACATGAAGTGCAGCTTACATTGACCTAAAAAGACTTTTTTGCGTCCTCTGTTCGATGCAAAGGAATAATTGAATGTTGCAATATCTGGATCTGCGCAGTTTGGCCCGCTGCTCCTTGAGTTAAGTTTGAAGGAATGCCCTTCCCTGACTGGAAGCAGAAGTGACAACATGAAGTGGTGCAAGATTTTGATTTGCTCAAGGGGGCAGAGCCCATGATTTTAAACCAGTCAATCCTCCTGCAGCTATTAGCCTTCTGCGTACATTTGCTCATACACTTAAAATTCCTGCTACTTCCTGTCTTACCTTTTTTAACTCATAGTGTAATGATTGGCTCTTGGATAAAGAAGCTCCATTGTCTTGCTGCAAGAATGTTACAGACTTCAAAATAGTGGTCATCACTCTATTAGTGTCCATTGTTCTGGTCAAGAAGGTCTGTGGACAAGGCAATCTGTCACAAATGTCTAGTTAAACTAGTTTGTCACTAACCTGGGTACTTGGTGTAATGGATGACCACCTTCTCAAACAGTGTGCAGACCTAGACTCAGCTGATTTAGACTTAACTCAGAGGCTGTGCACAAGGGGAAAAGGGGTCCTAGATTGGGAGAGATGGTTAAGGTCAACCAGTGCTGGTTTCTTCACTAATTGTATTATGCTTCTTTTAGCTCACCAACCTTCTGAATGTGGTGACCTATAACTGAAAAGTATTATTCGATTAGCAATCAGTTTATTAAAACTTAAATATAACTTTACTTGTTCATGCTTTTTCTCAGCTTGGGCAACATTTTCAATTATTGTATTTATTGTTTCTGTTTTTTTCAGTTGTTATTAAGTAAATCTCTGGAAATAATTATTAGATGTACTTTCACTTTGATAATGCATTTCACCTTATTGTGCAATAGGCCTTTGTAATGGAATGGTTTTCACTTATCTGATTTATTCATGCCTCTTCTCTTTCCTTCCTCTTCAGGATCTTTGGATCATGGATGCAGGATTTTGCTGCACTGCTGATGATTCTTTGTAATCTCCTCGAAACACTTGATTGCCTAGCATTGCATATTTGTATATTTGGAAGGCAAGAGTAAATACAAGTATGGGTTCAGAAAGGTCTCAATAAACATAAGTACAATCTAACCACTAAGCTCTTTATTTTCTGCACTGTAGCATCGTCACAAATATTACTTTTTGCAGAATTACCTTCCATACCCTCAGAATCCACACTCTTTTCAGACACAAACCATGCATGGAAGCTCCCCAACCAAACCTTCAAGGCATAAGAATCTCCCCAACCAAACCTTGCAGGCATAAGATATCTGTGGCATAAGAATGTTGCTATTAACAGGGTGTTTAACGAGATTCATGATCATGACACCTGGGCCCTATAGGGCAAGAAGAATCTGCCCTGAGAGAACTGCTTGAACTCTCTGATTTGTAAGGGACTGCAGGACCCTCTTAGGAGGAGTTCTGCAAAGTCCAGAAAGATTGCCCAACTTTTGAAGGCCTTCAGAGCAAGGCTGAGGACCGGGAGCAACGCCATACCAGTGGAACCACTAGGGTATACTGGGACGCCAGTGTCTTGTACAGCGAGGTGAGGAGGATGGTGTCCTGTATCGTGGTAGCCAGGAGGCTGATAGTTTCTCAGTGCTGTAGAGCCTTCTTACTGGAACTGAGTAAGAGAAGGTAAAGGAGTTCTGTCATTTCTATCAAACCTGCCAAGCCAGTGGCAATACAGGTGGACAGTCCAAAGCTCTCCTTGTACCATTATCAGTAGTAGGGACACCATTTGGGATGGTGTGGATTGACACTGTTGGTCCCCTACACCCCCCAAAACAGTCTCAGGGAACAGGTCTTCACAGTAGTGGGCCATGCCACCAGGTACCTGCACCGGTGGTGGCCAGTGCCCTGGGCCCTGCTTTGTATCTTTTACAGAGTGGGATTCTTCAAAGAGGTCTTTTTATGCAGGGTAACAAACTTCATGCTGACGTACTTGAAGGCCATGACGGATGAGTATGGGCTAACTACAAGTTCACCACAACTAATCATCCCCAAACCAATGGGCTTGTTGAAAGACTCAACAAGACCCTAAATGTCATGATCATGGGTTTAATTAAAAACTCAGATAAGAGTGGGATGTCTTGTTACAATGACTTCTGTCTTCCTACAGGAAGGTACCCCAGAAGGGAGTGGCCTTCAGCTCATTTAAGCTTCTGTATGGACACCCTGTCAGAGGTCCCTTATGTCTAGTCAGAGAAGAGTCAGAGAGACCTCTCAAAGAACACAAGCAGAACACCGGGGACCCTGTACTGGGCCAGAGATCTTGAATGCCTGAGTATATGAAAAAGACTAACCAAAACCTAGAGGTTGGTCAGTAGTTTATCAAACAATGGTATGATCAAAAGGCAACATTGGTAGAGTACTAACCTGGCCAGAAAGTATAGGTCATGAAGCCATGGCACCCAGTGCCCTTGAGGATAAGTTGACAGGTCTCTACACTGTACTAGCAAAGGTGGATGAGGTCACTTATTTGGTGGAACTTGGTATCCCCAGACACCTGCACAGGGTGATCCATGTCAACCACCTGAAGCCTCCAGACCTCCTGTCAAACAACACCATTAATGGCTCAGTAGAGGGAGTCGTACTCTCACCTACCCTGGCAGAAGAATAGCAGATACTCTGTCACCAGTTGCTGAGGCAGTTTGCTGGTCTGTTCTCACTGACCCCTGGTCTGGCCCAATGATGTGTACACAACATTGACAGTGGTGACAGCTTACATGTCAAAACAAGATATCCTGGTTGTCAGACAAAGTAAGGGACAGACTCAAGAGTGAAGTAGCCAAGATGTTGTTCCTCAGAGATATTGAGCCTTCTTGCAGTCCTTGGACCGGTCCGGTGGTACTGGTATCAAAGGCCACCCAGCAAAGGGGGGATCTCAGAACTGAGGTTCTGCATGGATAACAGGTGGCTCAATAAGGTCACTAAGATGGACATTCATCCATTCCTAGAGCTGATGTGCTCATTGATAGGTTACAGGCTGGCAAATACCTGCTGGGCACAGGCTGATTGCCCTAACTGAAGGGACCAAGGCGAAATTTACATTCCCCAACCCCGAAGGACACTTTCAGTTTATGGTAATGCCATTTAGACTAAAAAAGTCTCCTGCAACAGGGTACCGTTTGGGTTGGGGACTTTCGTGCAACCTATCTTCATGATACTACTGTCCCTTAGCTCCACTTGGCAGGACCACTTGACATACCTTTGGGAAGTGCAACAGGCCCTGCAACAAGCAGGGTCAACTATCAAAGCCAGCAAGTGCCAAATAGGGCAGGCATCTGTTGTGTACCTGGGTATCAAAGTTAGTGGGGGACAAGTGCAGCCTCTCCAGTCTAAAATCCAGACCATCATGGCATGGGAGCCTCCTAAGGCTTAGCTTCATGTAAGAACCTTCCTGGGTCTGACTGGATTCTACTGGAGGCTTGTCAAGGAGTATGGTACCCCCTGACAGAGCTGACATCTAAGACCCAGCTCAAAAAAGTAATTTGGACAGAGGAGTGCCAGAAGGCCTCTGACACCTTGAAGGAGGAACTGTGCACAGCACCTATACACAAAAAGGAGTTTGTTATCCAAACAGATGATTCATAGAATGGCATATGAGTGGTATTATTCCCAGTGAATGATGAGGGTCAGCATCAACCAATATCCTTCATTAGTAGACGAATACTGCCTAGAAAGCACCATTGAAGTGCCATTGAGAGGGATACTTTTGTTGTGGTCTGGTGATGAAGAAACTGGACTCAACCTTTTTGTGACTAATTTCAGAGCTCAAACTGACCACTGAACTCTCTGGTGACTTATGCAGATGAGGTGGGAGAGTCCAGAACTGTTGCAGTGGTTCCATCTCTATATAGAAATGGACTTTACAGTGGAATACCTGCTGGAACTGACCACACCTATGCAGATGGCCTTTCCAGTTTTTTCTGATTAGAAGATGAGAACTGCCAAGAGAATGGCTGAGTTGCTCCTCACCTTTCATCTGGTGGGAGGGGGAATTGTAAGATAGTGCCTCATTTTGTGTGGTCATCCCCGATTTCTTTTGTGGACTGATGCTGATGATTTTTAAGCTGTGCACACTGAGGCACTGGTGTCCCATTCCCAGGGTATGTGCTTTGAGCACTAAACATGGGAAAATGGGATAACTCCTAATTATCATATTTAACATCCACTAAGCTAACAAAGAAAACATGGCTTCAGGCCAACCTGTGGAGCTTGACTCTTGCAGTTTTTAAACCTGCAAGTGAGTCTGTCAAAATAACCCTTTTGACAGAAATGACCCCTACTTTTAAATATTAAACAAGTCACCTCTAAGTAGGCCTTGTAGCGCACAAAGGAGAGTGCCTTGTATTTAAAAGTGGTATATTCAAAGAGTTAATGTTGGAATGCACCTACAGTGACTAACACCCTAAGGCTATTTTCACTGTAAATGGCTGTAGTTGTCCTATGAGAAAAACTCAGAGTAAAATCATATCTCTATTGTCTTCAGTTTGCGGCAAGCTGATGGAATAATTCAAACAATATTTGTCATTCTTTTTAAAAATTCAATTAAATGGTTAAGTCAGATTCTTAATACATATTTAGGAAATCTGGTGCTTAAAAAGTTACATTTTACCTGTTTGAGCCTCCAGTAGGTTAATTAGCATTAGACTGCTGGTAGATGGCCCTGCCAATTCTTTCCCTTAATTAGGTGAAAAAGCTGCTCCCACAGCAGGAACAATGCCTTAGGCCTTTTCACAGGACGATCTTGGTATGAGGTATGTGACATATATTAGCTCAGGAAGTACGAGGGGTCCATGAACTTCTTTAACTTGAAAGGGATCATGCTAAAGCCTGTCCATTCATAGTCTAGTGTAAAGGGAAACCTGGGGAATTGAAGCCTTTTGTTCCGTTGGCCCTCTCTAACCATATTGGCACCAGCCCAGTGGAAGTAAAAGCTGATCCCAAAACCTGTTTGGTGCAGCTGAAGGGGTGTGGACTGTTCATTTCTCTAAACACACCACTCTTGGCCACAAGCTGCCTTCAGGGGCAGAAAGATGCTTACATGTTGGATTTGTCTCAGAATAGTGCACTGTGGGATAATTTGCTGCAAGGCAAACAGGATGTGCTTCAAAAGGGGAAGGGATGCCCCTCAGTACTATGTTCTCTTTGGTTAAGGAGTGTCTAGGCGTCAGCCCCACCCACTGGCCAGTCAAACCTACAAAGCTGGCACCTCATTCACACCTTAGCAGAACACTCACTGGACCTGTGGAAGAATAGAAGAGGACTAGACATGCTATTTGAAACTTGTGTGGGGACCTCAAGGGCTGAACCTGCTCCCACCTATACCCAGGATTTAAGAAGTGGACTCCAAGTCACTTGCTAACCTACTGTGCAGCTACAGGGACACAACAAGCTACAACTAGGCCTTTTTTCTGAATGGGTCCACTGACCAGTAGCAACTAGAATTGAATTCATCCCTGTTGATGTCCTCTGCTGGGGTGTGTCCTGGCCCCAAAGACCCACCCTGAGGAGGACTTAGGAGCCCTAGAAATAACCAAGAAGGGCAATTCTTGAAACTCTGAAAAGTTGTTACTTAGAAAATGTTTGGCCTTCGAAGGCTACCGGGGCTTCAGCAGGACCTCGCTGCAACAATGGCTTATTTTGAGAGGACTTCATTGGATACGCTTCAGACTTGCCCAACTTGAGGATATAGAGTTCTATAAAAAAGACTAGCTCAAGGATAGAATTCTTGACCGGGCACGAGCATGAAAAGAGTCCACCCACTGTGAGAACTTCAGTAGCCATGAAATTTGAATTTCTCCCTTTTCCACCTAAACCAAAGGCTTAAGTGAAACCTTATCCAGCAAATATCTAGCTTTCAGAGGACTTTGATGAATACAGCTTGCAACCTTTCTCCACTTGAGGATTTCGACTTCCATTTCAAACAATAAGTCAGAAGGTAAAATCTTTGACTGGTGTATTAGATCTGCGCTCCATCACAGCTGGGCTGGAATCGTGCCTAGGTCCTGGTCAACTGTCAACAGTAACCACTGAGTTGCGTTTTACTTTTTCTTTGCATTTTTTGTCCTAAATTTCTAAAAAACATATCTCTGATTCCCCTTATTAACATTTTGTTGTTTTGGTGTCATTTTATTCATTAAATTATTCTCTATGACTCTTAATTAATTGTGTTTTTTTGTGCTGTGTTTTTAATTTTTAACTGTTTTGTGACTATTAAATACTTTACACGTTTTCTTAAGTTAAGCCTGTCTGCTCTGTGATATAGCTACTAGGGTGTTGAGCCAGGTTTAAATGAATTAAAATGTGTTTTACCTTAACAAGTTTGTGACCATATTCCTTGTAGTGGACTTCCATCCACTTCTATTAATAATCAATTTTATTACAGTATGTTAGCACTAGGTTCAGCTGTACCTAGAAAATATCAAAACTGATGAGCGAAGAAAAAGTCGGAAATCTGCAGTTACTGGGGAAAGCAAAATACTAAAAATATAGAAACAGTCAAAGTGTGCATGAACTGTTCTAATGGGCTAAGGGCAAAAACAAAATCCTTTCTAATGATGTATGTTAAACGGATTTCCTCTCCCCTCGAGGTGTGAAAATGTAAGAAAAGGAATGTAAATGATTAATTGTGCTCCTTGAAGCCTGATTGCCTGATCTGTAACCATTTTAAGCTCTAATACATGACTATATTTGTGCATTCTTACTAAACTATTGCCCTAAATATGTAGAATGCACCAGACAATTGCATTTAATTCTACAGTTCCCTGTGCCATTGCGAAGCAGGTGTGTGCGAAATTTACGTAATTTGCTGTTTGAGTAATTACGAGAAACGTCTGCAAAATTATGTGAAATTATGCCTAATTACACGTTGCAAATATGTCACTTCACACTATAATTTAGTGCGAAATGCATCAGTGCATCAATTTGTTGAGCAAGGACACATTTAAACAAAAGCACAGCGGACAACATTCGCTCTCATTCTGCTGTTCATTCGCAGTAAATTTTTATGGTGAATGATATGTAATTATGTGGAGTGATGTAATGGAGTAATTTCGAGAATTTTGCATAACAAGCATAACGTGAAATTTCCCAAATTATTCAATTTACGCTGGTGCAATTTAAATTTCACCCATGCTTGCTATGAACTTCTTTTTTTAATTATTATGTGTTTGCTGTTTCACAGATAAAAAGCAAAAGATGGACAATGATACAGATGTGATCTATTTCCTTTTACTGGGATTCCCCATTGGAGCTGAGCTTCAGATCTTCTTCTTCTTCATGTTCATGTCCATCTACATTCTCACTCTGACAGCCAACATCGCTATCATCACACTTGTAAAGTTAGATCAACACCTTCACACACCAATGTACCAACTGCTCTCCCATCTGTCCTTCCTGGAGATCTTTTACACCTCCTCCATTGTACCTACATTGTTGCCCAATTTACTCCAAAAGAACATCATCTCTTTACCTGGGTGCTTAGCTCAGGCTTACTTCTATTTTTCTTTGGGTACCACTGAGTTCTTTCTTCTGGGGGTGATGGCTGTTGACCGCTACATTGCCATTTGCAACCCACTGCGTTACACCAGCATTATGAATGGGAAAGTTTGTCTCCAGGCTACTGGTGCCTGCTGGTTGGTTGCATTCCTGGCTATTTTTGTTCCAGTAATTTTGTTATCTGAGCTCTACTTTTGTGGCCCATATATAATCAATCATTTTTTCTGTGATGTAGCACCACTGCTACAACTTTCATGCAGTGACACCCGCATAATGGAGAGTGCAGTCTTCATCCTGGCCTGCTTCACAATTCTACCTTCTTTCCTAGTGACTATAATTTCCTATGTCTTTATTATTGTTACCATCCTGAGGAGCCCGTCCAAGAAAGGGAGACAGAAAGCTTTCTCCACCTGTTCATCTCACTTCATTGTAGTTGTGATTTTGTATGGTACGGCCATCTTCATCTACGTAAGGCCAGCTTTTGCATAC
Source organism: Calotriton arnoldi (assembly GCA_963921515.1). Taxonomy (NCBI): domain Eukaryota; kingdom Metazoa; phylum Chordata; class Amphibia; order Caudata; family Salamandridae; genus Calotriton; species Calotriton arnoldi. The sequence goes on along the minus strand of CAWUFW010018631.1, from coordinate 61,922 downwards.
CCTGTGGCGATCAACAAATTCATTGGTATCTTCAATACCGTAGTTACTCCTCTTCTGAATCCATTGATTTATTGTCTAAGGAACAAAGAAATGAAAGTTGCTATTAGAAAGCAATTTGGAAGGACTATACTGAGAAACAATATGGCACATTAAATACAATAATTTCTAATGCTCCAGTGGTTGGAGAAGCCCAGCAACTTACAAAGATCTTTCCCCCTCTTAAAAAAGGTTTGGGAACTTGTGTACTTTCAAAGCTAACTATGGGCAAAATAACTCACACGTCATCATAGCTGTAAATGTATATTATTAGCATTTCAACACTCAGTGGTGCCAAAGAGAATAGTTTACGGCAGGTCTGTTAAAGGGTCTGAAGTATGCTTTTAATGACTTTTTATGGGATAAAATCTACAATGAAGAATCACCCCTTTATCATATTTACCTGCCTTTGCCATGCAAAATGCTGTATATTATTCCTTCCACAATATTCTTTACCAGATTAAAACTTTCAAGATTCCAAAATCCAGTTTAGGAAGTAACAGCTAAGACAGGCATAGTGAATTTGTTAATATAAATTTGCACCCCAGGGGGCATATTATCAAGGGCTGGCGATAACATTATCGCCGCTTTAGCGTCCGTTTTCGGGTGAAAAGCGGCGATAATGTTATTGCTTCATTAACAAGGACACGCTAGCGCGTGTTTCCTTGCCTTAGCGCCCGTTGTCAGCACGCCTCGCATCGCATCGTTAATGAGATGCAAAGGAGGCGTGCCTGACAAAACTCCATGGGAAAATATCGCTAACCCAGCTTCGCGATGTCAGCAACGAGGGGTAGTGATATTTGAAATCGTGTTAACTATGCCTTAACGCTGGAATTTAACGTCTGTTAAATTCCAGACTAAGGCATACCAAACATGGGGGTGGATTGTGTGGCTAAGACCACAGGCCCTATCATCAAGGATATCGCCGTTTTCCATGGAACATCGCCGGAAAACCAGCGATGTTCCATGGAAAACACCGCTATCGCTGGAATAATTATCGCCATTGTGCTAAGCATTGTTAATACAGCGCTAGCATGGCGATAATTTCCAGCGATAGCCGGCGATAACAAATCTCACGCTAAGCGCGGCCAGCGATAATTATCGCTGCCGCTTGATAATATGCCCCCAGATCTTTTTAACCATTTTCTGGACCTTCTTTTTACTGCTGTTAGGACTCTGTGCACTGTGACACTGCTATTAGGTTCCACAATGTGTATGGTGTGGCCCTACAATTGTACAGCTAAAAAAGATTTCACAGAATAGGTATATTTCATTTTTAGGTAAGACTATGCACCAAATGGACGCGAAATTAAATGTCATACATAGGCTACCAGGCATATTTCCACCACCCATGTATATGACACAAAAGTATGACTCCCGGGAGAACCTTGGTGCACTAACTGGGCTGCAATTTAAAAGCACTGTAGTGTACATGGAAAGGAAAGATGTCTTTGCCCTGTAGGAAAACATATTTTTGTATATTATTAAGCTGCGCGTAAAGTGAGACCTGCAAACCATAGGGCACGGTGCTTAATATATAAAAAGGTGTCCCACTACATATTAGGACCAGTGTGCTCACACAGTAAATGAATGTCTGGACTGCTGTTTTCACGGTGTAGTTTTCAAACAGATTTTCCATAAACAGGCCTTAGTACATTAAAACAACTAGGGGCATATTAGCAAGAAGAGGCGATAATCATCGCTAACCCTGCTTGGCGTGATTTTTTTTATCGCCGGCTATCGCTGGAATATATCGCCACGCTAACGCTGTATTAGCAACGATTAGCGCTATGGCGATGAATATTCCAGCGATAGCGGGGAAATAGGCCAACATCGCTGAAAAACCAGCGATGTTGCATGGAGAAGGGAGAATACCTTGCTGATACGACCCTGTGGTCGTATCAGCATAATCCACCCCCCATGTTAGGTATGGCTAACACCTGCTAATTACAGGTGTTAAATAAATGGCGATGACCCAGGTTAGCGCGACTTTTCACGTCGCTAACTGGGGCCATGGCCACCTTGCTAATAGGCGATAGGCCTGTTAGCGAGTGTTTCCCAGGTTTGTTCGTCGGGAACGCCCACTTTGCATGTCATTAGCGATAAATATCGCTGACATGCAAAGCGGTAAAAACGGGCGTTAATGCCCGCAAACTGTCGCTAACTGCTGTTAGAGACAGTTTGCTGATAGGGCGATATAAATATCGCCGCTTTAGCGGCAAAAGTGCCGCTAAAGCGGCGATAGTGCCCTTGCTAATATGCCCCTAATTTTTATCCTCGCTTATGCAAATTCTATCAAAATGCATCAAGATAATTTTCCACTCAGTTTTCAAATTTTATTTAATGTTAAAATCAGATTTTTGTTAACTTTAGTGCAAAAATACATTTATAAAAATGTACTTTGTGTTGTCTCAGCTAAACCTGGCTTGGGACCAGTTTTGCCACTCATCTCACTATCACAGCCTCAATACACATTCCTGGCTGGAGTTGTCAGTCAGTCAAATATCTTTAATCGGTTAATAAAAACCATAAAAGATACAAGCACACAATAAAAACATTTAATGACAGACATTTTCATACAAAGATAGCAACAAGAAGTAAACAACCTCAGAAGCAGAATTGATCTCGGCATAATAAAAACACACACATGGGCAACAATACAGTATTTAAAACAAAGCCAATAAAATCTGTGAGTGTACGTGCATGCAATATACAGAGTGCCATTAACCCCCTTCTTTTTCTGAGCCTAACAGCAGTCATTATAAAACTAGCTACATTAAATCATACAAATTAATTAGATAACATTTATAAAAAAATAAAGGGGGTCTGGTCTGAGTGAACTGCTTCCCTTTCAGTAGGGGAAAAATAAATTGTCTTCAATAGACATTATAAAGATCACAAAACAGGACAAAATGAAAGGTATCCTGTTCTGAGAAATTATCACAAATACATGGGCCTACATTATTAACTTTATTTTAACCGATAGGGTCCGCTAAGAGCCAATGCAAATGGCTCAACCTAAAATGAGTCAACATAAACGATGCTGGAGATTAGTGACAGACATGAGGCATGGCTCGACTCGCCCAAAAGTGGAAATGATAGCACACGAACAAAAGGTTTTATTAATTCTGTAGGCTCCCTTGTAGCCTGAGCTCGGGCACAAAAATGTTTTTTCGCCCACGATAAATCCCCCCTGCTGATGTTCTCAGGATGAAAGTCCCAGTGAGGGCGACCCAACTCCTGGCAAACAGATTAACATAATTCAGCCATAAAATGGATTTGGCCTTACCAGTAACATACAGTCCCTCAAAATGATCCTATTGCGCTTCAAATCAGGATTAGACCATATTGAAATCCATCTTAACAAAGGTCGTACAGACAGTAAATCCCAAATGTAACCACACCTAGTTCTTCATGTATCACAAAAGAAGCTGTGGATTGGCGCACTGCCAGGAGTTGTCTCAGAAATGTATTCTCAATGATTTTCAAGCCATGTTTTTTTACAGCCCCAAATATCACTCCCATATGAAGCCAAACGAGATGCACTTAAACTGATAGGTTTGGATGAGAGCCTTAATTAGTTTTGTCCCTAAACGACTTGCAAAATCGAACACAGATGCCACTGACTTGGCAAAAATATTTCTTTTAGATTTATAAGTAGCGTGCATGAGCCCTTCTTGTCGAAAAGGACCCCTAAATAAGGGAAAGCAGTAACCGTGGTAATATCAGCGCCTGCCAGGTTATAAGCTCTCTGCCCCTTGACTCCCCTCTCCACCACCATTATATGTGGATTTTTTAAAATGAGTGCATAATGTCAGCCCATCCATAAAATTAACAAAGGCATTTCATGGCTGTAATTAACTACCCTACTCTTCAGAGTACAATGACTTGGGCTCTGGGACCAGGAAAGCAGGGGTGTTCTCAATAACTAGCTACATAGGACCTGATTATGTGTTAGATCGGGTGGTATCGCCATTTGAGTCATGACTGGCCCAGTGTTCCTGCACTAAGGGGGTCATTACGATGGCGGAAGGACCGCCACTGCCAGCCATGCGGTGGCGGTCCTTCCGCCATCGGACCGCAAATTTCCCCCGCCACATTACGATGGCGGGGGGATCCAGACTGCGACCGTGGCGAAAGGAAAGACCGTCCGCCACGGAACCGCCACAGGCAATCAGACCGATTGCCTGGCGGAGCGGTCTGCATGCATAAAATGGTGGCTGTGCCTAGCAGGCACCGTCCACCATGTTATGATGCAGGCTGTGAGCCAGCCTTTCCATGACGACGACACCGTCATGAAAAGCCTGCAGGAGATCCTGTTCGGGGGCCCATTGCAGGCCCTCAATTGGGGGGAGGGGTGGTGCATGTGCACTGGGGGGTACCCATGGTACCCCCCTACATTTCAGTGCACTAAGTGGCAGGCACCGTGTGGTGCCTGCCACGTAGTGCACTGTAATGCACAACATGCATTTTCAACATTGCGGCGGGTGCTGCTGTCAGCAGCACCCGCCGCAATGTTAAGAGTGCAAGATGCGACCGCCATGGTGGTGGTCGCATCCTAATGTGGTGTGCGGAACCGCCGCATGTATTGCGGACGGTCCTGGTCACCTCCACGATGGCGGACGGACTCCAGTCCGTCCGCCATCGTAATTGGCCCCTAAGTTTCCCTGGGTGCAGGGACACAGGATCAAATTTTACCTGTAAAGCCAGCTCATAAAATTGCACTAGACTTTGGCTGCCAACCTGTGTCCCCAACCCCACCCCAACTTTTTTCTCTGGCAAGGGGTAGCAATCAGTGCTCAGCGTGCCAGAACTAATCTTCCCTTTCCCTTCCACAATTTCCTAACAATCCTTCCTTCTCCTCCACCCTGCTCAAAAGCCCTTGTTTGCATTTACAACCTGCATAAAAACAAATGAAATTGCCAATTCTTTGGGATTAAATGTTTCCATTTACTAGCAGCTTTTTGGAAATGGTAGATGGAAGTCCTAAACACCAGGGAACTGGGAATTCTGTGCCATTTTATGCCTAGTAAATCTGGGTCCACTTAATTAATTCCCAGTCCTTGGTTTTTAATTTGTGATCGGAGTAAATATGCGTAGAGATACCAATTGCAATTGTTAATTTTGCCACCCTGAACCTCTACACATAGTTTAACTTGTAATTAAGGCCATAATAGGTATTAGTCATCTGGGAGCGGGACGAGCAGTTGGCAGAACAAAGCCACCCTTATCAGTACTTTTTTTGACTTGGAGATGCAAAAAGGGATCCATAATTAATTTCCTGGACTTTCCTAGACTTTCTGGCTTCAGAATGATTTAGGGAGAAACAGTGACCATTCTGGTTGAAGGAGTAAGTAAGCCACTTTGGATTTATTTATTTGGATAGTGCAGGGATTAGACTGACACCTCACAACCACCTTCTTAGAGCCTAAAGAAGGAGGCCCTGCTGGAAGAAAGAAGACTCAAGGACTTCTGATATCTGCTGGCACCCAGGGACTGGAACTGCTGTCCACTGGTGAAGTGATTGGCGACCTGTTTGCCTGCTCCAGTGACAGAAGCGGCAAAAAGGCTGCTGATTCTAAGAAGGCCCAGCTGACCTTCTCGGATTGAGAAAGTAATGTTCTTTGTCATCCCTGCGGGGTAAACGCCATGTGCCAAATTCTAAAGTGGTCGCTTAATCCTATGGTAAACCCTTAGACCTACATGAAAAGGCTAATCTATCCTAGTAGTGAAGCAACCTAGACAGTTATGAAATCCAGCTGTGTCAGACAGAGCCAAAACCAACAGATTCAGCAGAAGCTCAATGACAACATATACGATTGCAAGGGACCCTCTCCCAGCTTCAGACATGGACCCTTGCCAAGCTTGAGGATTCTTACTTCCAAAACGTAAAGCCATAAATTTAAAGAAAACGTTGATTTGGACAATGCAATTGGTGTATCTGACCTACGCTCCATCATGGCAAGTCTGATATCTTGCCTAGGTCCCGGTCAACCTAAACAGTTACTTTTCAATAACTTTACTTTTCGAAGATATTTTTAGCCTCTATGCAAAAGTTATATCTGGTTTCCCTTATCTGATTCTAATTGTTTTGGTATTATTTTGCATACCATTTGTTTCTGTATGTTTACAAATTGGCCTAGGTTTACTGTGTTGTTTTCTTGACTTTAAAAGTCTTGGCACTGCTTGAAATTGACATGCATTTATCTGGGGACTTGCTGGGTGCTTTTGCCACAGCTACCCAAAGCTGAGCAGAGTTTCTCTGAGAGACATGTGAAACTTAACCACAGTATTTTTTTTTATCAAGTTCGTAAGCCCTTCCCCTTCCACAATTGATAGCCCACTTTCTGACAGTGATATTACAACGTGCATTCCCTTTTGTTAGCTGATGTCTCATATAGTATCATTGGTGGAGCTTTCTTGTAGTCCCCAGTTTTTAGGATCAGAGCAGCCCAGATGATTATAAGTACTTGTACAAGATGGCTTGATATTTAGCAAGATTCATGTAGATCTTTGATTTTCAGTTTCTTGTAATAAAAGGGAGGGCTTACTTTTAGCTAGGTATTCTGATGTTAAGAGTGTCTTATACACTTTCTGACTGGGCGGCAAAGTATGACAGTGTGTGCTGAGTCTATGCAGACATGAGCACCATATCCTTTGTTTTGACCAATTTGAAATTTGTGTAGTGACTATGAAAAAATCGGGAAATATGTGAATGCTAAAGTGATTGCTAAGGTCTATGATAGTGAATGTGGCTTATCCTGTAGAAGCTATTTGGTTACACTTAACCCTTATGTTTCTTTTTTTGCAGCATTTGTTCTTTGGGTTTCATAGGATTCGTACAGTATCAATACGTTTGCAACATTATTCCAAACGTAGGAGCTAGAACTCCTGAACATGCATAAGGCTCTGCAGTGCAATATTATTCACAGTCACGCCTCAGGCAGAATAAGTAGAGAAGCAGGGCTACTACTAGAACTACACACAATCTCCTCAGCAGAGATATATGGAACTGAGTTGTTGGATGGTTAATCAAGGGTAGGGAAGGAGGATAGCCAGGGGTCCTCAGTCGCGAAGTGGGCAACAGGTGAGAGAGATGAAGGAAAGGGGGTCGGTAGTGAGGTGCAGTGGGGGGGTCGGTAGATACATGACTCATTCAGGGGCCGGAACAAGGGAGAGGGAGCATCAATGCAAGGACCAGCCAGATGTCCGGGACATGAAGAGAGGGAGGTAGACGTATCACATCGGGGGCCGCTTGCAATAGTGATGGTGATAGCAATAAAAAGGCATTGGTCCGACCAGAGAAATAGCAGAATGGCAGAGCTGGGCATGGAGGCGAGGAGGGGAGCTAGGGTGGAGGGGCAGGGCCATTCATACCGCCACCATTTCGCCGGTTGCTAGAAAGGGGCCCCAAACCACCTCAAAGGTGTCCAATTTGTCGTTCTGTTTGTATGATGTACGTTCAGTGGTTAGCCAGCCTGTGGAGTTCAATCCTCCATTCATTGGATGTAGGTACAATGGGTTGCCTGCAGTGCCAGAGAATATAGAGCTTCATTACGGCAATAGAGGTTGCTACACACTGGTGCTCATGAATCATCAAGTCGGGTAGGATGGAGATGTCATGCAGGATGGCGAGCTGCGGGGTGAAGGAGAGCGGGAAGGAACTGTGGGATGATGTACAGACCAGATATCCATCCAATATCTCCAAAACATCGGGTATGACCAAAGGATGTGGAACAGGATGCAGTGGTCTACAGTGCAGTTCCAGCTGCAATCATGGGACAAGAAATTAGTCCGCCTGAGCTTCCAGGGCGACCAATATCAGTCATAGAGAATTCTGAAATATAAAAACTTAAGTCGGGATTCTCTAAGGGTTCTATCATGTCCGGCCAACAGAGTCTCCCACTCCTCAGGAGAGAAGTTTTTGTCCAGCATCAGTTGCCATGCCAGTCTAATTGCATTGTTCGAGGGTCCAGAGTGAGATGATTTAATGAGCTCACCATAAAGGCTAGAGACCACATCTCTATACCGTCCCAGTTAACTTAAGTATTGAAGAATAGGAGAAGTGGGGAACTCCCCCGGTGGCGGACCAAGTGCCGCCCATAGGCAGTAGGTCAGCTGATGACAGCGCAAATGATCAGAAGAAGACAGAATTCTACTCGCAGCACCGGGAACGTCTTGAGCAGGCCACCATCCTACATTTGGGGCCAGATGTACAACCCACCAATTTGTGACTCGCAAATTGCGTCGCATTTGCGACACGCAATTTGTGACTCGCAAATTGGGATGCACAACAGTGTCTCAGACACTGTGTGAAATTCCTAATGGGGTCGCAAATTGCATGCCTCATTAATATTAATGAGGCAGGCGCCATTTGCGACCCCATTAGGAATGGCTAGCACTCCCAGGGATGGTGGCCTACTGGGGTCAGCTGACCACCATGTCTGTGACTGCTTTTTAATATAGCAGTTTTTTTAAAAAAATGCAGCCCGTTTTCCTTAAAGTAAAACGGGATGCATTCAAGAAAGAAAAATGAAACTTTTCAGTTAAATTATTTTAAGGGCAGGTGCTCTTAAAAAATATTTTCACTCACACTAACAAAGGGGAAGGGGTTCCCTGGGGACCCCTTCCCGTTTGCGAGTGGTGGTAAACTGCGAGTGTTTTGCGGCCGCAAATGCGGTTGCAAAACAAAAGTACATGGCATGGTGACTCGCTATTAGGAAGGGACGCCCCTTCCTAATAGCGAGAGTTGCAAATGCTATTTTGCGAGTCAGTGAGTCGCAAAATAGCATTTGTACATGCCATTACCCTTTTTTGCTGTGGCAAACGGGAGGATCCCCCGTTTGCGGCTGCAAAAAAGGGTCGTACATCTGGCCCTTGGTCTATTAGTTGCAGCCCCTTCTCGTGCCAGTACTCACTGAAGAACGATGTGCCACCAATGGAGAGATACATAGTGGTGCCTGTTGTTGTAGCAGTAAGGGCATGCCCACAAGCCTGCGCTCCTCTTTCCAGGTTGCCACTGTTGCTGCCAAGATAGGGTTGGAGGCCATCGGTTGGTGGGAAGTAGGAAGGTAAGGAGGCAGAGTAGGGAGTGTTCCGCAAAGTAAACGGTGTTTCACTCTGCCTATAATGGGACTGTTAGAAATGGGATCTCTGGTTGGCTCAGGCTTGCGCCAAAGCCAGGCAGAGACCACCACTCTAGTCAGGGCGAGGGAGTTACACGCCGACGATAACCCCTGCTCACCCCCTTGGTAGCTTGGCACGAGCAGTCAGGCTTATCCCGGAGGCAATGTGTAAAGCGTTTGCGCAACACACTCACACAGCAGCAACACACTAGGCACACCACAAAAGGAACTCCACACAAGGTTATATAAAAAATAGCCTTTGTATTATCATAAATACCTTAGAAACATAATCACATAATATACAGTGCGCCAACTGGCACTAGGCAATATTCACAGGGGAATTATATACAGGACCAGGCCAATCGGGCCATGGTCAGAACCATCAGATCAGGTAAGTAGATGCAAATAATACATGTAGCGCACAACCAGTAATTACTGGTACAGGTAGGAACTTAGCACGAGATCCTGTAACCTACAAGATGGGACACCTACATCACATTAGGCATAAATCACATGAGGCAATAGGCCTCGTAAGCCTAAACACAGTGTGCCCCAATCGGGGGCACAACGCACTGACACTGGCCCCAGGCCAACTGGCCTCTCACCGGGGCTCAAATGCCCACTGTCCAGAATGTCCGGGCTGGCTGCACAGGCAGCAAAAGCAAAGTGCGCAATTGCACAAGCCTAAACGTGGCAGCTGCCCACTACTTGCTGGGCAGCTGTGAATAATTAACACGGGCACCGGCGTGCCCCCTGAGCCCCTCTCTGGGACTCAATCAACAAATGTCCCAACGTTGCAGCTGCCCGCTCTGGTGCGGCGCAGCTGTGAGCAAAGCGAAGGGGCCTCTAAATAAAATCACCCCTCGGTGCAGCTGCCCTCTGCAAGCGGGGCAGCTGGGATCCAACAAACGGGAGGGGCCCTGGCACATCTGTGCCCTCCGGGCCCTACTGGGCTTTTAAATAAAATTGGCCCCCACGTTGGAAAAATGGCACTGGCCCTCCACGGGCCGTCGGAGTCCCTCTCTGGGACTCCTAGACAAAAAGTGCCCCCTTGATGCAGCTGCCCGCCACTGCGGCGCAGCTGTGAAACTGACTTGGGCACCACTGTGCCTCAGGGACCAACGATCACTGCGCAATGGAGGGGGGCAAGCACCGAAAACGTGCCTCGAACCACCCCCTGACTACAGCCCCACTCACCCGAGTTCTGCAGGACTGCCCCCGACTCTGCAGACACACGCGGGGCTCTCCTCGTGGTTACGGGAGCCCCGCCACCAGTCAGGCTGCGTTTCCCCTCTCGGCGCCACTCACCGGGTCTGGGCAGGACTCTGGGCCTCCTCCGGTCTCATCAGTGGCCGTGTGAGGTCGATTTACTTCACCCGGGCCCCCTCCTGGGACCCGGGACTTCTGCTGGGACTCTGTGGTGGGCGCGGCAACACGTGGGGCTCTCCCTCTCCACACGGGGAGGTCCCGCTCACCACGCCGCGCTCTTCTCCTTTTCTCGCCGGCTCCGGGGCTCCCAAGAGCTCACGGGAGCCCCGCTGGACACTTCCTGTCTCCCGGGCGCCTTCTCTCCTCTTCACCCGGTCCCTCTCCTGGGGGGGGCCGGGACTTCTGGCCGGGGCTCACGGAGGCGGGGTAGGCTCCCGTCCTCCTCTACCGGGGTTTCCTCTGGCTTCTCCTTTGCCGGACGGGACTTCCTGCTCTCCTGGCCAGGCCCCGCCCACGTCTCGGCGAGGGTTGCCTGACTTCCTGGTTGGCCCGGGCTGCGGCGGTGATCTCCTCAATACGGGGTAGGCTCCCGGTATTTTTAACTAAAGTCACTTGCGGGGTGGGCACCCGCCAGCACAACACACAATGCGGGGTGGGCACCCGCTTTTCAGAGATGCGGGGGAATCCCCAGGCAGCAGGCCAGCGCTGCCAATTAAAGATAGAAGCGCTCTCTAAGCGCTAGGGCAAAGTCTCCAGCACTCTCTTCCTTGGGAAATTAGAGTATAGCGCTCACGAGGCGCTGGGGAGCCATAAAGTCCTTGCTAAGCCAAAAAAAGGAAGAGTCCTTGGTGCTGGGGACACCTCAGCAGCACAGCCAGGCAGGCCAGCACGCAGGGACCCCCAGGAAACAGCAGCTGGGTCCCGCAGCGGTTCCTCCTGGCAGAGTGTCCCCTGCAAGTCAGCACAACAGAGCAGAACAAGAACATCTTCATGGGGTCACAGCCCCCTCTTTTATACACCCTTTTCCTTTGTCACATAGCACAGGGCTGGGGAAAAACCAGGTGCAACTGGTTTTGGGGGAGCTTTGGAGCACTTTGTTTTGCTCAGCTCCTCTCTCCTTTCACAGGACAGGCTAGGGACATCAGACGCACCACAGGGGGTGGAGCCAGCATTGTGGAGGGAAGGCACAGCCCTATTCAGGTCCCAGGTGCAACTCCTCCCTCCCATCTAGATGCAGATCTCCCTATTCAGCCCTGCGCTGACTCACCCTGCCCCTCCTGGAGCCACACACACCTCCCAGCCCCTGTCACTCACAAAGCCAGACATGCAATTCACATCAGGCAGGCAGACACAGAGCACACATAAATGCCAACTTCTAAAAGTGGCATTTCCACACCAGTCATAATAAATCTGCGCACACCACTGCGCAGCATTTATTCTCACGAGTTCGCACATACTAAACTCGCCCCTGCACTCCTCTCACACCAGGAATTACCATGGACACACATATCCCCCATGCATTCCTAGGGGAGGGCAGGACAATCTCACCACATGCACTCAGAGTGCGCACGCACTTTACACTGAGACACAGTGCTAAAGTGCGCAGAGGCCTAAAACCACCAACACTACACAGGGAAAAGGCTAGGAGACAGGCAAAAAGTTTAGGGGTGAACCTGCCAAAAGGGCCAAGTCCAACACAACCCCCTTCCAGCCAAAACGCAGGGCAGACCAATCACCACCGTGATGGGCTTCCCTGCTTGGGGCGATAGAACACGGACGCAGGCCCGCAACTGCAGGGACACCCTCCGGTTCTACGCCACGGTGAACCCATGTGGGTCCTTCTGAAAAAGCTGTCCGGAGCAACTGGGCTACCCCACTGGTACTCCCTAGCTGTCCGCGGCCAGGACCAGGCCCTAGGCCATCCAGATGCCACTGGTCCTTGCCCATTCACAGAGTGGGGGTAGTAACCCCTGGCACATAGTAGCCATTCTCCACTCTTCCCCTCATCAGGGCAGGTCTAGACTGCCACTGATCCTCCAGCCCAGGGTCTGCACCCTCAGGCGGACCAGAAGTCACGGGTGAGGCTCTCCTCCCCCTACCTCTTCTTCTAGGGCTCCGCACTCTCCTCCTTGGAGAGGCACCCTCAGAACACAACTCTCCCACCAGTTCAGGACCTCTCTCCAAAACTGGTCTCCCAACCTAGGGCCTAAACCCTCAGGTTGCACCGGGGTCAGAGGCGAGGACTCCCCCCCTCTGCACCCCCTTCCAGAGTTCTGCACCCTCCCAACTGGAGCGGTACCCCTGGAAGATGAACCGGTCAGGACACTGGTTACAGATGTCCCTTCCTCCAGATCAGGCGGATCCTGAACCTGGCCTCCCAACCTTGGGGCTGAACCCCACGGCTGAGCATTTGCCTGGCACACCAGGACTTCCGGGGGCGCACTCAGCAGCCCCCCGAGGGTAACACATGACTCATGTGTTGCGTGACAGTCTGCGTGGCGCAGACCTCCCGACCCCTGTCCATCTGACAGTGCGCAGAGATCCCCCACGACAGAAGTGGTGTCACCATGGTCACTTCTAGGAGACTCAGCCCTTCTGGCTGGCCCCTGACCCACTGGTTCTTCCACTGGGGAACACATCCCCCTCTCACCCCTCAATCCGGACTTCTGTACCCTCCCAACTGGAGCGGCACTGCCAGACACCAGAACCACTGGAGCTCTATTTACAGATGCTCCAGGTTCTCCAGACACTAGGAGATCCTCCTCAAATGGACTAACAGGACAGCCTAGGCTCCCAACCTGGTGTTCCCTGAAGAAACCATCCAGGCTCTGAGACTGGGTTTCGGGCACCTGGGGACACTCAGTCCCACACTCACTCCTACTCCACTGAGACAGGACGTGAGCCCCTACACCCCTCCCACTACACTGGGACCTAGCTGGGCTACACTGAACCTCTTCCCCCATACAGGACGGGAAGATACCTGAGCCACTACTTTTGGGATCACTCCCCAATGCCTCTTCAGAACCTTGGGCCTCCACCCAGAGGTCTGCCTCACATGTAAACTCCCATAGATCAGAAAACCCACCCTCCAACAGGTGTTGGCGCAACCCCGGCAAACAACAACTGAGCAGGTGCTCTCTGATAACCAGATCGAACAGTCCTTCAAAATCCTGTTCCGTGTTAACCGTTACCCAATCAGCCAGTGCATCATTACATTCATCCGAAAAATCCACCCAAGACTGGTGAGACAGTTTCCTACTGCCCCTGAACTTCAACCTGTACTCCTCTTCTCTGGAACAAGGTACCATATTTTGGGAACTGGGACTTCCTGCACTGGACTGTATATTGCTGCCACCACTGGACTCCACCCTCACTGGGGAATCCAGAAAACTAAAACTGCCCTCAGGAGATAATTTCTCCCTGGCGAAGGCCCTCTCAGCCTCCGCCATCCTCTCCTGCGCTAAGACCCTCTCGGTCTCTAGCTTTTTCTCCTCCATACTCAGCTGCGCTATCTCCCTGGTATGCTCTAACCTGAGCTTCTCCAAAGCCAGCTGATGCTCCCTTTCTTCCCTCCTATCCACCCACTCCTCTGGGGACAGGAAAAGGGATGGGGCACTGCAAAAACAAATGGCCCCAACACTGGACCCAGCAAGGGACTCCCTATCTATGGGGTCCTCACTATCTACTGGCGTCCCTGTCCTGTCACTTTCTTCCTCCTCTTCAGACTCCTCAGGGCTCCCCTCAGACCCACCACCCTCTTGGCGTGCGGCCAGGGCCCTCTTCTCCTCATTGCGCTCACAGTCCCATTCATCCTTTTGCCATTGGATCAGGTTGTCCCTTAGTTTTGACTGGGTGTCTGACCCACTCACTGCTATGTCTCTCTCCTTACAGAAGTCCACCAACTCCCACATGCTGTATCTAAACAGACCACAAAAATTAAAAGCAGACTCCATTTTGGCAGGACGCTCAGGGACACGTGCAACACAGGAGACCTAGGTTTCTGAGCTGAAGCAAGAGTATACAATTTACAAATGACACTTTTAGGAGAAGAATTAAAACAAAACTCAGAACAATAATCCCCACACACGTGATTATCTAAATGTGGAGTTTGTAGTGCAACCAGTTGTCGCTGTGGTACTGCGCAAACGCAAGTCCAAATCCCCACCGCTGACAACCAATGTTAGAAATGGGATCTCTGGTTGGCTCAGGCTTGCGCCAAAGCCAGGCAGAGACCACCACTCTAGTCAGGGCGAGGGAGTTACACGCCGACGATAACCCCTGCTCACCCCCTTGGTAGCTTGGCACGAGCAGTCAGGCTTATCCCGGAGGCAATGTGTAAAGCGTTTGCGCAGCACACTCACACAGCAGCAACACACTAGGCACACCACAAAAGGAACTCCACACAAGGTTATATAAAAAATAGCCTTTGTATTATCATAAATACCTTAGAAACATAATCACATAATATACAGTGCGCCAACTGGCACTAGGCAATATTCACAGGGGAATTATATACAGGACCAGGCCAATCGGGCCATGGTCAGAACCATCAGATCAGGTAAGTAGATGCAAATAATACATGTAGCGCACAACCAGTAATTACTGGTACAGGTAGGAACTTAGCACGAGATCCTGTAACCTACAAGATGGGACACCTACATCACATTAGGCATAAATCACATGAGGCAATAGGCCTCGTAAGCCTAAACACAGTGTGCCCCAATCGGGGGCACAACGCACTGACACTGGCCCCAGGCCAACTGGCCTCTCACCGGGGCTCAAATGCCCACTGTCCAGAATGTCCGGGCTGGCTGCACAGGCAGCAAAAGCAAAGTGCGCAATTGCACAAGCCTAAACGTGGCAGCTGCCCACTACTTGCTGGGCAGCTGTGAATAATTAACACGGGCACCGGCGTGCCCCCTGAGCCCCTCTCTGGGACTCAATCAACAAATGTCCCAACGTTGCAGCTGCCCGCTCTGGTGCGGCGCAGCTGTGAGCAAAGCGAAGGGGCCTCTAAATAAAATCACCCCCTCGGTGCAGCTGCCCTCTGCAAGCGGGGCAGCTGGGATCCAACAAACGGGAGGGGCCCTGGCACATCTGTGCCCTCCGGGCCCTACTGGGCTTTTAAATAAAATTGGCCCCCACGTTGGAAAAATGGCACTGGCCCTCCACGGGCCGTCGGAGTCCCTCTCTGGGACTCCTAGACAAAAAGTGCCCCTTGATGCAGCTGCCCGCCACTGCGGCGCAGCTGTGAAACTGACTTGGGCACCACTGTGCCTCAGGGACCAACGATCACTGCGCAATGGAGGGGGCAAGCACCGAAAACGTGCCTCGAACCACCCCCTGACTACAGCCCCACTCACCCGAGTTCTGCAGGACTGCCCCCGACTCTGCAGACACACGCGGGGCTCTCCTCGTGGTTACGGGAGCCCCGCCACCAGTCAGGCTGCGTTTCCCCTCTCGGCGCCACTCACCGGGTCTGGGCAGGACTCTGGGCCTCCTCCGGTCTCATCAGTGGCCGTGTGAGGTCGATTTACTTCACCCGGGCCCCCTCCTGGGACCCGGGACTTCTGCTGGGACTCTGTGGTGGGCGCGGCAACACGTGGGGCTCTCCCCTCTCCACACGGGGAGGTCCCGCTCACCACGCCGCGCTCTTCTCCTTTTCTCGCCGGCTCCGGGGCTCCCAAGAGCTCACGGGAGCCCCGCTGGACACTTCCTGTCTCCCGGGCGCCTTCTCTCCTCTTCACCCGGTCCCTCTCCTGGGGGGCCGGGACTTCTGGCCGGGGCTCACGGAGGCGGGGTAGGCTCCCCGTCCTCCTCTACCGGGGTTTCCTCTGGCTTCTCCTTTGCCGGACGGGACTTCCTGCTCTCCTGGCCAGGCCCCGCCCACGTCTCGGCGAGGGTTGCCTGACTTCCTGGTTGGCCCGGGCTGCGGCGGTGATCTCCTCAATACGGGGTAGGCTCCCGGTATTTTTAACTAAAGTCACTTGCGGGGTGGGCACCCGCCAGCACAACACACAATGCGGGGTGGGCACCCGCTTTTCAGAGATGCGGGGGAATCCCCAGGCAGCAGGCCAGCGCTGCCAATTAAAGATAGAAGCGCTCTCTAAGCGCTAGGGCAAAGTCTCCAGCACTCTCTTCCTTGGGAAATTAGAGTATAGCGCTCACGAGGCGCTGGGGAGCCATAAAGTCCTTGCTAAGCCAAAAAAAAGGAAGAGTCCTTGGTGCTGGGGACACCTCAGCAGCACAGCCAGGCAGGCCAGCACGCAGGGACCCCCAGGAAACAGCAGCTGGGTCCCGCAGCGGTTCCTCCTGGCAGAGTGTCCCCTGCAAGTCAGCACAACAGAGCAGAACAAGAACATCTTCATGGGGTCACAGCCCCTCTTTTATACACCCTTTTCCTTTGTCACATAGCACAGGGCTGGGGAAAAACCAGGTGCAACTGGTTTTGGGGGAGCTTTGGAGCACTTTGTTTTGCTCAGCTCCTCTCTCCTTTCACAGGACAGGCTAGGGACATCAGACGCACCACAGGGGTGGAGCCAGCATTGTGGAGGGAAGGCACAGCCCTATTCAGGTCCCAGGTGCAACTCCTCCCTCCCATCTAGATGCAGATCTCCCTATTCAGCCCTGCGCTGACTCACCCTGCCCCTCCTGGAGCCACACACACCTCCCAGCCCCTGTCACTCACAAAGCCAGACATGCAATTCACATCAGGCAGGCAGACACAGAGCACACATAAATGCCAACTTCTAAAAGTGGCATTTCCACACCAGTCATAATAAATCTGCGCACACCACTGCGCAGCATTTATTCTCACGAGTTCGCACATACTAAACTCGCCCCTGCACTCCTCTCACACCAGGAATTACCATGGACACACATATCCCCCATGCATTCCTATGGGAGGGCAGGACAATCTCACCACATGCACTCAGAGTGCGCACGCACTTTACACTGAGACACAGTGCTAAAGTGCGCAGAGGCCTAAAACCACCAACACTACACAGGGAAAAGGCTAGGAGACAGGCAAAAAGTTTAGGGGTGAACCTGCCAAAAGGGCCAAGTCCAACAGGGACATCCTGAGGGGGACCCAGGTGGGCTGCCATTTGAGAGAGCTGGAATGCAAGATAATAGAATTTCATGTGGGGTAACCGCATACCCCCAGCTGTCATATCAGCCAACTGGTGGGTTGCCCTGAGCTGGGTCTATGTCCACTCCAGATGTAGCTGCGAATACCTGCGTCTATATGTGTGAGGAGGGTGTGGGAGACCTGCAGGTTTAACAAACTGAATAGGTAGTTAAGCTGGGGGGACTCTGGTAATCTTAATGGCCTGCACTCTGCCCCATAACGAGAGGTTAACGAGGGATCACAGCTGGATCCTGCTTTCTGTGGTCCAGTAGAGGGAGGAGATTATATTCCACCATGCGGACGAGTCCTCTGATGATCTTGATGCCCAAATAGCTGAGCCCTGTTGAGATGCACCACATGTGGTAGCCTTGGATACAACCTTCGGGGGTGGAGCAGGACAAGGGAAGGGCTCACACTTTGCCCAATTAATTTTATATCCTGGGAACAAGAAGAAGTCCTCAATGAGGGGCATTGCAGCAGCTATTGAGGCACGAGGACAGGATAAGAGGAGCAGGATGTCATCCACATAGAGAAGAGCTTAAACCTATCCCAACCGATACCTCCGGCTTTCAGCGAAGTGTTGCCACAAGGGGCTCAAGGCTAGGAGGGAGAAGCTCGACCACAAAAATGCCAGATAGAAATTTCTTGCAAGAGACCTTCACCACTGGGAAAATACACAGAAGACGCACTTTACGGATAAAGTCATCTTCCAGGCCCATGTGGGACATACATGAAAGAGGTAGTGCCAACCCACCTTGGCATCCAAAGAAAGCACAGGGATTTCAGACAGGTCATCCTTCATCTGCCACAATAGGTGAGTCAACAACGGAAGATGATCTTGAGAGCTGCGGACCGTGACAAAACCCACTGGGGATTCGTGGATTAGGAGAGTTATAAGTCTACTCAGGTGCATGGCCAGCACCTTGGCCATGATATTTAAATCCACATTAAGTAAGGATATTTGGCGGTAACTGGCACATTCCAGCACGCCTTTGACTGCCTTGGAAAGGATAGTGATAGTGGCTTTGTTAGAAATGTCCCCCAGAGAGTCTTTCAACAGATGAACGATTGTATCAGGTGGGGGACCAGTAAGTCCTTCCTCACTTTGTAGCACTCACCCAGGAACTCATCTTCTCTAGGGGATTTACACATTGGGAGGGCTGCCGTGGCCTCGGCCCACTTCATCTTCAGTAAATGTCCCCAACAATAGTGCCTGCCCCTCGTTCGACAGGACCGGTAGGTGCAAAGGGGACAGGAAGGCATCCATCTTTTTGGGCATTGCACCCCGCTCTACAGCATAAAGGGAAGCATAGTAAGAGGAAAAGCGGAAGGTAATGAGACAGGGGTGCACAAGCAGAGACCCCATCTGATCTTGTATCACCAGTATGGCCAGCAGGGATTCTCTTTGGTTCAACTGGGCTGCTAGAAGTCTACCCGCCTTTTCCCTGTGATCATAATATCACCATTGAAGGTTGATTAGGGATTTCTCTGCAGCTCTAGTGAAGTAGGAGTTCATGCGGGTTTTGGCGAGGTCTAGGTGCGAGAGATGGGGCTGTTAAGGGGGGAGTCGTATACTGCGCTGTGAGTGTGCGTATTTCTGTCACAGGGAGGCTGTGATCAGAACAGTTTTTACAGTTTGCAGAGTCTGCCGTCATTGCGCCCTGAGGGGGCGCTTTGCCAGCTGCCCATATTACTAGATGAGAGAGCACTGAACCATCATTGTTGGAGAAGTAAGACTACATATTGGATCGTAGTTGTTCTTTCCCCTCAGGCTGCTGGTAAGTAAAGGCCTTCATTCACCACGGGCGTGGAGGCAGCACAACTCACCCAGCATCAAGCCCCAGCAGAATCAGGCAATGGTCCGTAAGTACAGCTTCCAGGATGTCACAGCTGGTAATGTGGGCTAGGACCTGGCGTGACCCAGATAGAGGATTGGGTCCCATGCAGGCAGAATAAGCATGTGTATTCATGATCCCATAGAAGCAACAGTCACCACACATCCACCAGTGTTTGGTCCTCAACTAAGTGCTTGAGGAGTGCCCTGACCTTTATGTTATGGACGTGACCCCTACCTGACCTGTCCAGAATTGGTTCCAGTGCATGGTACGAGCCCACCCCAGCAGCAAAGGCGTCCTGCTGAGAGATGACAGAAGTCGGGAAAGTTGCACCAGAAAAAGAGATTTACCAGCAGTGGGGGCATAGATTGAACCAACGATGATGCTCCTATCTAGTTGCCGCAGCTTGGCTAGCACCCAGCGGCCTTCTTTGTCTGTCCACGTCTTGAGTACCGTGCAGGGGAGGGATGTCCCTATGAGGATAGCTACCCCCATTTTTTAGAACAACTGTATGAGGGGCAAGGCAAGCAATTACGTTTACCATTCTACTGCTGCTAACAACCATGCCCAACCACTCCTGCTTGAGCTTAACTCATTCAGCTTGGTAAGGATGAGTCTCTTGTAACAGGGCCATGTCTACCATTTTGGTGTAAAAGCAATGAAGGATTTTCTTTTGTTTGGTGTAGTGGGACAAGACGTTGACATTCATGGAGATCAATGTGAGAGGTGTGGGAATCATATTGAAGTGTTAGTGAGAGCTCAAGGTCCTCTGGATGGGGAAGGAGATTCAGAACATGAGGAGCCCATTAGGAAGAGAGCAAGAGGGGTAGAGACTCGCAAAGCAATCCATAGGGGTATTGATGAGCTGGCCCGGGAGAAGGGCTGTGGTGGGGGATTCAATTGGGGAATGGAACAATAAGGTAATTTGCAGCCCCAGGAGAAAAGTGAGAGGAAGACAGGGAAATTTCAAATCAGCAAAATGCCATACAGTGCAAAGGATATAATCAAGTCTCTCCTCCGGTGTCAATGGTATCTGCCCCCTGTTTTAGGGATGATCTGGATTTTTCCCTGTCCTTGTGAAGTGCTTCCACAATCTAGTGAAGGCCCTCACAGTCCAGCTCTCTCCACAACGGTCCTCCCGTACGTATGTGACTGGGTTGGTATCTGGATTTCAAGGGGAGTAGGTGATCTTCCAGGGGAGAGGACACTGGAGCGCCACCAACTGTAGTGTCCATTGTAAAGTCTCCCAAAGGGTCCAGTAACAGTTTGAGGTTACCCATAATATCTTTTGTGGACCCGTTGGACATTATCACCATCTGTGAGGGTTCCATGAGGCCATATTTAATGCCTTTACATTTCAGGCTCGAAAGAAGGGCCTAAAACTGTTTATGCTTTGCGTTGGTAGCTGGTGAGAAGCCAATGGAGAAGAAGATGCAGTTGCCGTCTATGAGCAGGGGTTTAGTGAGGCATTTGGCCACTGAGAGGATGGCCCTCGTGTGCTGGTGGCACGGTGCGCAGGCACTGATAGGCGTGCAGCATTAGGCTGACTGGGAGGCTCGATGGAAGCGCACCCGGTAGACCCACTGGAATTCCAAAAGTTCACACAGTTGGAGATGCAGAAATTCTGGCAACAAAGGAGTGAGGTCATCCACCATATCAGTCTTCTCAGCCCCCTCGGGGACACCATAAATTCTGAAATTGTCTCTCTGCGCCTGTCCCCCAGGTACGTCACCATGTGGAGCAGAAATTCAGTGTCCCACCCCCAGTCTGGCAAGTGATCGTAACAGCCCTCCACGTCGTCCAGCGGATGGTCTACCTTGTCAAGTCTTGTATGAAGAGAGGACACCTCCTGCCGGACTGACTTTACTTCGGATGTCAGGCCTGTCATCTTCGCATTCATGGTAGCAAGAGTGGAGTCAGTGAGCAAGATTTCCTTAAGGAGAGCTTCCGTGGTGGTTCCAGAAAAGTCTGGGATGGGGGGGTTCACTAGTGGCTGTGAGCGACGCACAGCCTCAGAAAATAAAAGCTGGTGGGCCAGCCATATCCATGTCAACATACGGCAGAGACGAAAAGCTCTTCACTCGGGAAGAGACAGCTCTGATATGCACTCCTTGTGCGCAACAGAATGCGCTTTATAATGTAGAAAATGAGTTTTTTACAACAATGGTACAAGAAGTTTCCAAAACTGAGTTTTATTCACTCATAGTCCAATAATAATCAAATATTGAATCGTATATCAACATGCAACGACATGTAATACTGTAGGTTTTTCTATATTTTCCTTGTTTTCAAAATTATCTGGTCACAGAAACGTGTTATCCCCGATGCATTTCAGGTCCTACCCTTCTTCAGGGGACGTGCGTTTCTATAAAAATCATAATATGCGTATATGTCAAGAGCTGAAAGCACCAAACTGTCTGAATTACAATCTAAAGTGTTGTGGAAGGGTGAGGAAACGAATGTTCAGTGAAGAAACGTGAAATGACTCGATTAAACGGAGTGCAAAAGGTTCCAATAGTTAATGATAGAAAAATGACCCAGTATGCAAAAAGCACCAAAAATCTAAAAGTGTAAAACCGAATGAAACTAAAAATATGGATGGTGACAGTCTATTTTACGGAAACTAAAAAAAACGTGCAACAAAGAAAAACACCAGGAAAGTGACAAAACCTATATCGTGCCGAACTGTGGGAACGAGGATAGAATCAGCGTTTTCTAAAGTAAACACGTAGACACAAGGGAAACAAAAGTAAGCCAAATTTTCTAAACAAATAGTGCCGGACTGTGAAAACAAGGGTAAAACCAGCGTGTACCAAAGAGAAAACGTAAACTAAAGGAAAACAAGAAAAAGCTAATACCTGTACAAAGATAGTAGAAACTCTACTGTCGGCGTCTCGATGAGAAGTGAACCTCCTCCATTACAGATAGGCGCTAAAGTATAGGAGCGTGAACCGGAACTACAAGCGGTGTAACCCCGGTGAAGAAAAGGAAAACGAAAGAGGACTACACTGTAACCTTAGTAACCCTGGACGCTAGCTAGCGTTCCTGGAAACAAGTGAAAATAACTAAATACGACTGATGTAATTTGGTGAACGAGGAAATAATACTGTGAAAAAGTTAAAAGAATGACAAAAGAGAACTAAAGAGAAACGTAAACACTATAACACATACCTGTGTAACCCAGTAATAAATGTGACGTGGGAGTGGAGCAAAATAAAAAAATAAAGAGCCTATACAATCAGACTAACATGGAAAACAGAAAGCTTATGAATAATGCTGGCAAGTGACAGTGTATAAGTACATGGAATAGGCAGGTGAATGCGTGCTACATAAAAGACAATACTGAACTATAAACAACGTTGAACAACGATAAAGGATAAAAATGTACAGGCTAAATTAAACAAAGCTACTAAATTCCAGTCTTTCATTTAACCCCTTGGGGTGTATGGAGTTCAATCTGTATATCCAGAAAGTTTCTCGTTGTAATAGGAACTTCTTATTGTCTCTCCCTTCCAAGTTCGTGCTCTGTTCCAATATGGTATAGCGCAGTTGGCTGATGTTATGATTTCTTTCAGCAAAGTGAACCGCTACGGTAGATTTTTTATTTTTCGTGCGTATGTTGCTTTTATGTTCAGTTAAACGCACTTTTATTTTTCGTTCAGTTTTGCCCACGTAAGGCAATCCACATGGACATTTTAGAAGATACACAACATTATTACTGTCACAAGTGGCGTTGACTTTAAGTTTAATGGGAGTTCCTTGGGTGGGGTGAGTCAATGTAGAACCTTTTATGATGTTATTGCAATGTCCACAATTGTAACATGGGATAGTTCCTTTGTACCTTTGGACTTTGGCTTTTGATTGTGTGCTAAGTAATTGTTTCAGATTTTTTGTACGTTGGTACGCAAAGACAGGTTTAGATTGAAAGATTCCGTTGAAATCTGTTTCTGCCTGTAATAACGGCTAGTATTTTAATATGGTTTGTTTGATTTTATGACTTTGAATAGAAAATTTGGACATGAACACTGGTTGTTCTTGTTGCTTCGGCATGTTACTTTTGGGTACCAAGAGCTGAGTTCTCTGTGTGGAAGCAGCTCTGTTGCTTGCTTCTTGTATAACCGATTTTGGGTAAGCTCTGTCTTGAAATTTAATTTTGATCTTTTCACTCTGTAATTGATATAGGTAATCAGTAGATGAAATGCGTTTGGCTCGTAACAATTGAGAGTATGGTAAATGTTTCTTAAGACTAGTTTGATGAAAGCTGGAATAATGTAGGTAATTGTTGCGGTCGGTAGGCTTGGTATACACTCTAGTAACCAGTTCATTGTTTTGCAAGGTAATGTCAACATCAAGGAAAGCAATGAATTCTTGCTGATGGTGTGAGTAAATTGGATTCTATCATCCACGGTATTTAGTTGAGTTAGTGCCATGATAAGATCTTGTTCGTCACCCTTCCAAATGAGGAATATGTCATTGATATATCTGTAAAAGATGACGAGATTATTCTTCCAAATAAGTTTAGATAGAATGGAATACATTCTATCTAAACCTATTTGGAAGAATAATCTCGTCATCTTTAACAGATAAAGGATAGAAGAAAGAGAGTAAAAATACCGTGGATGATAGAATCCAATTTACTCACACCATCAGCAAGAATTCCATCGCTTTCCTTGATGTTGACATTACCTTGCAAAACAATGAACTGGTTACTAGAGTGTATACCAAGCCTACCGACCGCAACAATTACCTACATTATTCCAGCTTTCATCAAACTAGTCTTAAGAAACATTTACCATACTCTCAATTGTTACGAGCCAAACGCATTTCATCTACTGATTACCTATATCAATTACAGAGTGAAAAGATCAAAATTAAATTTCAAGACAGAGCTTACCCAAAATCGGTTATACAAGAAGCAAGCAACAGAGCTGCTTCCACACCGAGAACTCAGCTCTTGGTACCCAAAAGTAACATGCCGAAGCAACAAGAACGACCAGTGTTCGTGTCCAAATTTTCTATTCAAAGTCATAAAATCAAACAAACCATATTAAAATACTGGCCGTTATTACAGGCAGAAACAGATTTCAACGGAATCTTTCAATCTACACCTATCTTTGTGTACCAACGTACAAAAAATCTGAAACAATTACTTAACACACAATCAAAAGCCAAAGTCCAAAGGTACAAAGGAACTATCCCATGTTACAATTGTGGACATTGCAATAACATCATAAAAGGTTCTACATTGACTCACCCCACCCAAGGAACTCCCATTAAACTTAAAGTCAACGCCACTTGTGACAGTAATAATGTTGTGTATCTTCTAAAATGTCCATGTGGATTGCCTTACGTGGGCAAAACTGAACGAAAAATAAAAGTGCGTTTAACTGAACATAAAAGCAACATACGCACGAAAAATAAAAAATCTACCGTAGCGGTTCACTTTGCTGAAAGAAATCATAACATCAGCCAACTGCGCTATACCATATTGGAACAGATCACGAACTTGGAAGGGAGAGACAATAAGAAGTTCCTATTACAACGAGAAACTTTCTGGATATACAGATTGAACTCCATACACCCCAAGGGGTTAAATGAAAGACTGGAATTTAGTAGCTTTGTTTAATTTAGCCTGTACATTTTCCTCCGTGTCTTTCTCTTAACCTGATTCTCTCTAACCCTGTTGTATATCTTTTTCCTGTGTAGCTACAAGTACATTTCCATGTTACCTATGAATTTATGCATTTTTACTCTCTTTCTTCTATCCTTTATCGTTGTTCAACGTTGTTTATAGTTCAGTATTTTCTTTTACGTAGCACGCATTCACCTGCCTATTCCATGTACTTATACACTGTCACTTGCCAGCATTATTCATAAGCTTTCTGTTTTCCATGTTAGTCTGATTGTATAGGCTCTTTATTTTTTTTTATTTTGCTCCACTCCCACGTCACATTTATTACTGGGTTACACAGGTATGTGTTATAGTGTTTACGTTTCTCTTTAGTTCTCTTTTGTCATTCTTTTAACTTTTTCACAGTATTATTTCCTCGTTCACCAAATTACATCAGTCGTATTTAGTTATTTTCACTTGTTTCCAGGAACGCTAGCTAGCGTCCAGGGTTACTAAGGTTACAGTGTAGTCCTCTTTCGTTTTCCTTTTCTTCACCGGGGTTACACCGCTTGTAGTTCCGGTTCACGCTCCTATACTTTAGCGCCTATCTGTAATGGAGGAGGTTCACTTCTCATCGAGACGCCGACAGTAGAGTTTCTACTATCTTTGTACAGGTATTAGCTTTTTCTTGTTTTCCTTTAGTTTACGTTTTCTCTTTGGTACACGCTGGTTTTACCCTTGTTTTCACAGTCTGGCACTATTTGTTTAGAAAATTTGGCTTTCTTTTGTTTCCCTTGTGTCTACGTGTTTACTTTAGAAAACGCTGATTCTATCCTCGTTCCCACAGTTCCGCACGATATAGGTTTTGTCACTTTCCTGGTGTTTTTCTTTGTTGCACGATTTTTTTAGTTTCCGTAAAATAGACTGTCACCATCCATATTTTTAGTTTCATTCGGTTTTACACATTTAGATTTTTAGTGCTTTTTGCATACTGGGTCATTTTTCTATCATTAACTATTGGAACCTTTTGCACTCCGTTTAATCGAGTCATTTCACGTTTCTTCACTGAACATTCGTTTCCTCACCCTTCCACAACACTTTAGATTGTAATTCAGACAGTTTGGTGCTTTCAGCTCTTGACATATACGCATATTATGATTTTTTATAGAAACGCACGTCCCCTGAAGAAGGGTAGGACCCGAAATGCATCGGGGATAACACGTTTCTGTGACCAGATAATTTTGAAAACAAGGATAATATGGAAAAACCTACAGTATTACATGTCGTTCCATGTTGATATACGATTCAATATTTGATTATTATTGGACTATGAGTGAATAAAACTCAGTTTTGGAAACTTCTTGTACCATTGTTGTAAAAAACTCATTTTCTACATTATAAAGCGCATTCTGTTGCGCACAAGGAGTGCATATCAGAGCTGTCTCTTCCCGAGTGAAGAGCTTTTCGTTTCTAGTTGTGATTTTTCACCTGTTGGACAAAGGTGACCCTCTGTAGCACCCAAACCCAGATGACCGTCAATTACATTGATTTACCCGGATAACCCACAGATTAACACAGAGTGCGACCATACCCCTTGCTTTCGTTCAACATACGGCAGAGGCAAGGACCAGTGAGGTCAGATCACTACCCTCACTGCCGAAGGTATTCTTAGTGAGACGTCTGCAGGCAAGGAAGTGCAGTGGGGGACCGAAGGCCACCCTGCACAAGGAGGAGGAAGGGCATGGTGGACAGCCTTTTGGGCCGATAACCTTCTGTAGCCGCTAGTAGCCCATCCCCGCATCGGCTCCTTGGGATTGTAGAGGGCAGTGTCCAGATATGGGGGCCGAGAGGTACAGTGTCTCTCATGTACCTAATCCCAAGAGGGAATGCACGTGCTGTTGAGTAGATGGGGGCCCCTGCTGGTCCTGGTGGCCCTCTGGTGATGGGGGGCACTGATGATAGGTTTCTGAGCTCTCCCACCCCTTATGGGGTTGTCTCTAGATGAGGAGATGGTGGTGATGTTGGTAATGTGGGCCATTCTGGGGCACCCAACAAGGGCCCCACAGGAAAAGTACAACAAGAGCGGGAGTTCACAACCTGCTAGTGTCATGAAAGGGCCTTCACAGTTGTCCTCAGGACATCCTGCAGTCCACTGTGTGTGCAGGCTGTCAGTCCTGGGAGGGTAAATCATGAGGAAGGAGGCCGCAGTCTGTTCAGTTTCTGCAGATCCTGCAGGCAGTAAGCCTCGCTTCTTGGGAGCCCCCCACAGCCTGGAGGCAAGCCCTCCAATGCGGGCTGAGAGGATAAAGGGGGCAGGGATCTGTCCAACCACCATGGCCCAAGCAGGCAGGATTCTGCTGCCCGACGCAGCCCACTCAGTGACCAGCTCTCCTGGAGGCCTGTGGCATCCCAGCGGGGGCCATCCCATCGTCACAGACACAGGAGCGGATGGCAGTTGGCACCGCAGTCCTAGCAAGGGCTCCGGTTGCTCGGCTCCCCATCCATCTGGCCGTGAAGCAAGGCTGTCCTCACTATCAAATAGTTTCTCCAAAGTGGGGAAGACCGCAGGCCCCCCAGGTGCCCCGGTCGCCTGTCAGAAACATGCTAATTCACTTAAACTCCCACTCAGGCCATACAGGAGTGTGCTGCACGAGGCTGTCACTATGTCATACGTGCAGGCAGGCCCGGTTCTAGCGGGTGGGCCAGGCCCACCCAAACATGAGCCTGGCCCACCCAAACATGAGCCTTGGGCGTCGGATTGGCAAGGCGGGCATTCGGCCGATACCTGAGGCCCAGTGACCGAGGCTTGATGTGAGCCGTTTTTTCCCCCCATCAGTGTTCGGGCTGGCTCTCCTGATCCGAATTCAAGAGGCTGCTGCAGCCTCTGTGCAGCCCAGCACAGATTATCGCGGCCCATTGTCACATATAGAATGACAATGGGCCAAACCCAGCAGTCACAGCATGTGGTGGGAGCTCCCGCCCTGGCCTTAGGGTATGACAGTGAGGCCTCACCACGGGAGATGCTGCTACTGCAGGCCAGAGTTTTCACTCCCCTTGGAACAGGAAGTGATGGGGGCAATAAACAGGGTTCTGCTCCCTCCCTCCTCGCAGTGGATGGCTGGCCCGACTCCAATTCATGCTGGCCAGGCAAGGCATCCTCACTGCTCTACCAACCTCCCATCTCAAACTCAGAATTTAACCAGAAACCAACCCCCGCCTTACCTGTCTCTTTGAGATGTGGCACTTAATTTAGAGGCTTTGTCAGCAGATGCCCTTGGCAGCGAGTTTCCTGGGCCCTAGTGCCACCGCAGTGCAGCTTTTAAATTACCTCAGTCAAAGGAGGGCCACCACAGAAACTGTTATGGTTTTTCTGAGAGACCAAATGTTTGATCATGTACTCCTTCCTTGGAAAAAAAATAAAGCCCTTTCAATCAAAACCAGCGAAACTGAAAATGTTTATGCCTGTAGTTTATTTGTTCAGACAGCGCAGTCATTAACTGCTGCCTGCTGGGGTGTATTGATATAACCAGGGCCACTGGAATTATGCAGCATTGGAGGGCTAAGTTATGTAGCAGGGTTGCGTAAATTATACTGCAAGAAAAGGAAAATTATGCAGTGTAATGCTGCAAATTTAATGATAGTATTACTTCAATATTTTCTCAATTTTACACTTGTTAATGGTGTCTGGGCATTGGTTCCACATCATTAGTACCAGTTTAACACTCAAATATAGAAATAAGCAACAGAAAGGTGACCAGTCCAGCTTTGCAAAGGGCCTTCTACTGCGTAGTCACACGTGCTGTTGCGGTTTAGATAACTTTTGAACCGTTTGAGCTGGGAACAAACTTTTTTTGTTAAAACTGCGGATTATGTGGCAGATGATGGATTATGTGGCAAATGCGACAAATCTATATGCAAAAAATGCTGCAGCCACACAATCACATAATTCCAGCAGGCATTTAGACTAACCTGCAGCCTTCAGTCTGGAAAGTTCCAACCCAACTATTCCTCTTTCTGAGAAAAATGGATCATTGTATTAAAAACACCTGTTGAGTAAAGTGCTACAGAATGGCAGAAAATTCAGTGGAATGCACTATGTAACAACTCAAATTGTATGCACCTTTCCTTTTTTGCCTCTTTCAGCAACGCTCTGCCTTTTGACTCTGTTCCACCAATGTCTGTAGCTCACTTTATTTGTCCTCACTGAACACATCACTGTTCTTTTATCACAACATCAACACACAGTGCTTAATTTGTGCAGATCGTTGGTAGCGGTTGGCACAAGCACTCATTTTAACATGAGATTTTGACCAGCGTAAGAGAGAGACAGGCAGAAAATGAGGGGAACACAGTCATAGGAAACTACTGACAAAGGAAGAAAGGAGAGGAAAATGAACCTGCAAGAGTGAAATAAAGAGAAAGGAAGAGTAGGATGGTGGAAGGAAGTGGGATAAGGTGAAACCAAATTTTGGTCGGTTGCCTTGGTACTGAGCAGCCCTGCATTCAACAACTCCGACCAAGAGCTCCTTAAAGAAAATCTGAGCCCCTACACACATATAAAGTGTGTGTGTGTGTGTGTGTGTGTGTATAAAACAACACATTTTGTTTGTGTTAGAGGTTTGCCCCTTCTTCTACAGAGCTAATGGTGAGGGCCTACTTCCAGCCTTTTGTCCATGATGTCTCTTCCACAGGGCACTCACAATGAGAATCTCTCTTTTGCATTCCAAAGGCCATGAGCAGAGTTTGTCTTTTCTATCTTTTTGTCCATGGTAAGAGTCTTTGCTCTTTTTACATTAAAATTGGGCAAGTCTTTGCATCTAGAGAGTATCTAGTCACTCTTCTTCAAATCGTATTTCAATATTGATAACACTCTCATCATTACTTCTCAACTGATGATTTCATGCCCACAATTTCAGCTATATAAATATCTACCTTTCCCCATTATTAAATGGAAGAGAATCATTGATATCACCGCATCTTTATTGCCCTATAATAACAAATACATTCCATACAAATTTCAAATAGTCACTGGCTATTTACATTTTCTTCATCTTTTTCTATCAAATACCATTTAGTACACAGCATATCTATGAAAATATTTAAATAAGTAAAATACTATTCCAGGCACCTCTTCTCATTCACACATATCTACTGAATAAGTCCTGCTAAGGGGAGACAAAAACACCAAGCAATATGAATTTCATCCAGTAGTTCCCTCTCCTTTCCAGACACTTTTTCAACAATTATCAACTTGTACACAACGTTTTGGCTCATCATCTGTTGCCTTCATCAGGGTGTATACAGATAATGGCCCAATAGACAGGAGGGGGCTCAGAGATATGAATGGGAGCATGGGATACGGGTGATTCATGGACCTCAAGATGAGCGTTAGGAGAAGAGTGAGTGAGTTTCAGTGGAATAATGGACTTTTCAGTCCTGACCAATGTCACTGGCCACATAAGCAATAGAAGGCTTTCTTTACCATAACATTCTCATAAAATTACCCCCCTCATACTAAAAAGTCAATGCTTCTCAAAAGGTTGCAATTCGCAAATGTGGGCCACTTTTTTATTGGGTGCCCGGGCCTATATCTGGTCCCAATCCGACTCTTGGCCCTCGCAGTGACGGCTTGAAGGCCAATAGAAAAGTTCTGGAAGTTGTGTGATTGGGCCTGGGCTCTTTTCTCACAGGCACCCCCAATCATGCATCTCGTTTTAGTAAGGTGGGCTGTGTCGTGCAGGTACAATAGGGGCATGGCGAAGGGGACAAATTCTTTCTTTGACACTGGCTGCCTGGATATTTCCTTTTCTATTCTGTGCTGGAGAAAAGAAGTTTGTTTATCCTAATTCACCTTTCGTGACCCCTGCAGCTGCTTATCAGATCAGACTGTGAGGCAGAGTTCTATGTACCAAGTAGGAAAGAAAATGTGTGACTATTTGTTCTTATTTTTAAAATATGCAAAGGCCCAGCAAGGCACATACTTTGTGTATGCTTCATTTAAATCGTTTTTATCATTATCATGACCATGGATGCAAGGCAACAATAAAAATGTCCAGATAACTGGTGATTAATGAACCTGCTGGAGAGCAATCCTTTGTTTGTAGTTTTGAAATGCAGATAAACTGTATTTTATGTGGATAGCTCAGTGGGTTACTGTCTTTATCACAGTGATTCTTGTGTTACTTGCAGTTCAGAAGTTACAATCCTAACATAGGACAGTGACCTACGAACTGTCATCAAAGAGCTGCCTACAAACCTGAATGGTTTAGTTAGAACTTCACATTTTTTTTGTGTTGCGATATAGTTAGAACTTCCTCAGTCTTTCATTATTCTAATGTTGCTAAAAAGAGTTAGCTTGGGCAGATATACATTTTTATTATTAAAGCCAACCCACCAACCATTGGGGTATGCTTTAAATCCTGAATTTGTGCTTCTCCAGACCACACCCTCTTAAAATATACTGCCCACCAGTATGGATGACGTGAGTCCTACACCTTATAATCCTCATTGGCTTATGTGACATTCCCTATAGACTGATTTACCTACTTGTATGATTCATTATCTCTGTATAATGTATGCGTGATGTAAAGTACTATGACACCCTACACTGATATGAGTAGCGCTATACAACAAATGAAATGTATATGAGAGAGTGGCTACGGAGAGATGAAGGGCACTGTTGGAGGGCGGTAGTAATGGTATCTACGGAGAAAGAGGTCATTGGTGGGGCGCCAAACAAGACTTTCGCACTAGTGCTAAAGCCGGCCCTGTCATGCCCTTTCTGTTTTTTGTTTATTTAATTAGCAGTCAGGTCATGAGTGCACAAAGACTATTTGGTCGGCCCTCTGGGGCCGCCCAAACTAGTCATGCCCACTCTGCCCTTCTCCATGCATGCTGCATTGGCTGCAATGCAGCCTGCATGGAGAACATGGCCTCCACATAAGCCCCTGGCTGGGCAGCGTCCCGACCAATCACAACACTGCTTGCAGCGTTGTGATTGGCTTTGGGGAGGGAGCCTGGCTGCCTGCATCCTGTTCCATCCGGAGGCAGGAGAGCAGGAGCCGAGAAGACGTGGGACCCGGCCGGCGGATAGGTAAGCTACATTTAAAAAAAAATAATATTATTAAATTAAACCCCCCACCCCGCGTGACCCCGCCCCATGTGAACCCCCTGCCCCCTCTCCCTCCACCCCCGAGTCGTCATGCCGGCCGCGACTGCCGCAGTGGCCCACCCGAATGCACCATTGGCCCACCCAAATAAAAATTCCTGGAGTCGGGCCTGCGTGCAGGGGGATGACATCTGCATGAAGCTCTAACAGGGAGTGGCCATCTTGGGCGGCTCCAAGATCTGCCTCGACACTTTCTATTGCATCCTTGTGTCAAAAAGGCTGTTTAATTGCCACATGTCTTTTGAGAGTTAAACATGCACTTCGGCGAGGACAAGCCATGTCTCACCATAGGTGTGTATATGGTTAACATACCGACACAACATTGGAATTCAGTTCATTACACGGGGTGTACCATACGAATGAAGTACCTTTCTGGGCACCAGTAGTTGTGCCACCTATGTAAATTTCTCCCTTTAAGATTTGATTACAGATGTGGGATCGCATGCAGGACCCTGAGAAAAGAAAGTAGTGATTTTGTAGGATTGAATCATTTGGAAAATATAAAGGACAATGTGATGAGCATGTGAAAGGACCTTTACCACTACTCCTTAACAACGAGGGGCCTGAACCACGATCCCTCAACAACGATCCGGTCTAAACCACTAATGCATTTACAACTATCTAGTCTAAACAATGACCTGCTTGAAGAGATTAGTTGTTTCTTTTGTTATAGTAAGATAAGTTTGTCTGATTTGTTTTTTCATAGAGTGTAAAACTTTGTAAAAATAATTAACTGTTTTACTTTTTCTACATTTATTTAGGCAATCGTACTAATGTATGTTGTTTAAATTTACCTTCTGAGGTCAGTAGATGGCACTCTTGGATTGTGTATGACTGCTGTGTATTATCAATCAATCAATATATATATATATATATATATATATATATATATATATATATATATATATATATATATATATATATTCACTGAAAAAACCATAGGTTTCAGACACGTTATAGTTACAAATTAGCATTTAAAAACCTTTGAAATTCACTGAAAAAACCATAGGTTTTAGGGACAGTTATAGTTACTTGGACATTGCACTCGTACAAAACCCGTGAAATTCCCCCGTTATAGTTAGTTCAGCTAACTATAACTCGCGCCCGCAATGCACTGCTGATGACGTCACATATTACATCACTCATGACATGGTCAGTGACATCACTGATGACATCACTGATGACATCTCAAATGACATCACTGATGACATCATCCAGTGACTGTGTGTTTCTCTAAAGTTTAAATATTTTTAATATATATAGGAAAAGACGTATTGAAGAATGAGTGGGTGTGTAAGTGTCTGTATGGATGATTTAGTAGGTGCGTGACTGACTGTATAAGTGAGTGATTTAACGTATCGTACTGAATGCATGGGTTAGTGACTAAACTGGGTGAATGTCTGTATCCGTCTGTCTGTTGCTGTGTAAGTGGCTGCATGTGTTTGTGAATAGCTACATGAGTGTCTATTTGAGTTATTGAATGCTTGTGTGAGTATCTGTATGGGTGCCTGAGTGTTTATGTGGGAGGGGTGTGTGCGACTCTGTGCATAGATGTGTGAGTGGGTGATTCACTGGGTGGATGGTTTCAAGAGTGCATCTGTGATAGACTGTATGGGTGGGTAAGTGTGTGTAAGAGTGTGTTAGTGAGTGAATGTATGTCCCAGTGGTACATGTGTGAGTAACTACATATGTGAAAGGCAGTATATATGTGTGTTGGAGTATATAAATAGCTATAAGCGAGAGTGAGTGATTGTGATAGTGGCTGTATGGATGAGTGTGTGCTTGTATCAGTGATTGTATAAGAGCGTAACAATGTGCTACTATTTGTATGAGTAAGTGAGCTGGTGTGTGTATAACTGTATAGGTGAGTAAATGGCAGTGTGTTTAATTATTTGCATGACTGACTAGGTGTGTGAGTACCTCTATGGATGAGTGGCGTTGTTTGAGTGTCTATATAGGAGTAAGAGTGCATATGATAGTCCTGTACTGAGTGACCGTAAGTATGAGTGACTGTACGGGTGAGTGAGTGGATGTGTGTGTGTAGACCTAAGAATCAGTGAGTGGGTATGTGGTTATTGGTGTTGGAGTGTCTATGGTTTTGCGAATGGCAGTCTGTAATTTAGAGTGGGTGTATCAAAGATTATATTAGGGTGTGAGGAGGTGCATCAGATTATCACGTGGATGATGTCATCAGTGATGTCATTTGAGATGTCATCAGTGATGTCATCAGTGATGTCACTGACCATGTCATGAGTGATGTAATATGTGACGTCATCAGCAGTGCATTGCGGGGCGCGAGTTATAGTTAGCTGAACTAACTATAACGGGGGAATTTCACGGGTTTTGTACGAGTGCAATGTCCAAGTAACTATAACTGTCCCTAAAACCTATGGTTTTTTCAGTGAATTTCAAAGGTTTTTTAAATGCTAATTTGTAACTATAACGTGTCTGAAACCTATGGTTTTTTCAGTGAATTTCAAAGGTTTTTTAAATGCTAATTTGTAACTATAACGTGTCTGAAACCTATGGTTTTTTCAGTGAATTTCAAAGGTTTTTTAAATGCTAATTTCTAACTATAACGTGCCTGAAACCTACGTTTTTTTAGTGAATTTCAAAGGTTTTGTAAATGACAATTTTTAAATGTATTAATTGTTATATTAATTTTTTTCATACTGATTTAGTACATTTTTAGAAACAATTTTTTTTACATATTTTATTTTTTAAATTACATTGTAATTACATTATACATTACATTACAAAAAATACTTTCTCTTAATGAATTACTTTAGTTTAAATACTTTGCAGATAGGCAATAGACTTTTAAGTACAGTAGTTACAGTTGTTGCAATGGGCAACACATTTCCAAACACAATGCAACATTCAGCTCAATGTGAATTTCTAGTTAAATGCAATTAGTTACTTTATGGATTACTTTTCTAACCACAGGACGGGATCCTAGATTCAGTCCTGGTACATCTCCTGTAAACAGTTGAGTAAAAGCGTTTTGGTTACAGTCGTGATTTTTAAGGAATATTATTGTATTTTAAAAGTTGACACTTAGAAACTTTTTCTCATAGAATCACCAATGTTATCCTATGGAAGGAAATTCACTTAGCAGGTAAAAACTGTTATCGTTACTTTTTCTTACTCAGTGTTGGATCCTGGATCCAGCACTGGTGCATCTCCTGTAAACAGTTGAAAGAATGCGTTTAAGTCTTACAGGCGATTTTTAAGGAATATTTGTAGTTTGTGAAAATCAACACTTTGAAACTTTTTTGCTGAAAACCAGTCAATGTTAGCCTATGAAAGAAATTCAAGTTACCGGTAAGTACGGTTAAAATTTCTTAAGAGGATCAGTACTGGGCTGAAACATGCAGCACTGAGGTCTCTCCTGATAACAGGTGAGTAAATCGGAATTCGTATTTCGGCTGATTTTAGAGGAATATTTTAAAGTTCCAAAACTCCACACTTAGAAGAATTTCCAAGTGAAACCAGTCAATGTTAGCCTATGGAAGGAAATTCAAGTTACTGGTAAGTACGGTTAAAATTACTTTTCAGGACCAGTACTGGGCTGAAAGATGCAGCACTGAGGTCTCTCCTGATAACAGGTGAGTAAATCAGAATTCGGATTTCGGCTGATTTTAGAGGAATATTTTAAAGTTCCAAAACTCCACACTTAGAAGAATTTCCAAGTGAAACCAGTCAATGTTAGCCTATGAAGGAAATTCAAGTTACCGGTAAGTACGGTTAAAATTACTTTTCAGGATCAGTACTGGGCTGAAAGATGCAGCACTGAGGTCTCTCCTGATAACAGGTGAGAAAATCGGAATTCGTATTTCGGCTGATTTTAGAGGAATATTTTAAAGTTCCAAAACTCCACACTTAGAAGAATTTCCAAGTGAAACCAGTCAATGTTAGCCTATGAAGGAAATTCAAGTTACCGGTAAGTACGGTTAAAATTACTTTTCAGGATCAGTACTGGGCTTAAAGATGCAGCACTGAGGTCTCTC
The DNA here is from genome assembly GCA_963921515.1 of Calotriton arnoldi. NCBI lineage: Eukaryota > Metazoa > Chordata > Amphibia > Caudata > Salamandridae > Calotriton > Calotriton arnoldi. The sequence continues at coordinate 25,799 of CAWUFW010018631.1, read as the reverse complement.
CTGATAACAGGTGAGTAAATCGGAATTCGTATTTCGGCTGATTTTAGAGGAATATTTTAAAGTTCCAAAACTCCACACTTAGAAGAATTTCCAAGTGAAACCAGTCAATGTTAGCCTATGAAGGAAATTCAAGTTACCGGTAAGTACGGTTAAAATTACTTTTCAGGATCAGTACTGGGCTGAAAGATGCAGCACTGAGGTCTCTCCTGATAACAGGTGAGTAAATCGGAATTCGTATTTCGGCTGATTTTAGAGGAATATTTTAAAGTTCCAAAACTCCACACTTAGAAGAATTTCCAAGTGAAACCAGTCAATGTTAGCCTATGGAAGGAAATTCAAGTTACTGGTAAGTACGGTTAAAATTACTTTTCAGGACCAGTACTGGGCTGAAAGATACAGCACTGAGGTCTCTCCTTATAACAGGTGAGTAAATCGGAATTCCTATTTCGGCTGATTTTAGAGGAATATTTGCACAATGGTGAAGGGAGGGGGCGAGGCCTGAGGTGACATCTTTGCAAACGCGCCCCGTGGCGCGTTTTAAGTTGGGGGATTAAGTCCCCTTGAATCCTGAGTGTCCCTAGGGGCCAACTAGACCACCAGGAACCTCCAATATGCGCCAGGGGGCTGCGTTGCAGAGACGTGTAGAGAGGCCACACCCCTTTTACACCTCTCTGCAACGCAGCTCTGTGGCGCATTCTGGATGTACCTGTTGGGCTAGTTGGCCCCCAGGGACCCTCAGGATTGAAGGGGATTTAATTCCCCATCTTAAAACGCGCCACGGGGCCTGTTTGCACACATGTCACCTGAAGCCCCGCCCCTCCCTTCACCACTGTGCAAACGCGCCCCGTGGCGCGTTTTAAGTTGGGGGATTAAGTCCCCTTGAATCCTGAGGGTCCCCGGAGTCCAACTAGCCCACCATATACCTCCAAAAGCGCCACAGAGCTGCGTTGCAGAGAGGTGTAAAAAGGGGTGTGGCCTCTCTACACGTCTCTGCAAGGCAGCCCCTGGCGCATACTGGAGGTTCCTGGTGGGCTAGTTGGCCCCCAGGGACCCCCAGTATTCAAGGTGAATTTGTTCCCTCTCTGCAAACGCGCCAGGGGGCGCGTTTGCAGAGTGGTGAAGTAGGGGCGGGGCCTGCGGGCCCGATCGTTTTTTTTGTTTTGTTTTTTTGTCCTCTGAAGGGGGGCTGTGTGGCCCCCTTCCTTTTTTCTGTTTTTGGGCCCTGGGGACCCCATCCCCCAGGGCCTTACCCCTTTTTTAATTACCAAAAAAAAAACGGGAAGGGGGCCGCGTGGCCCCCTTCCCTTGGCCTGTATTGGCCCCGGGGACCCCATCCCCCGGGGCATGGCCTCTTTATTTATTATTTTGAGGGGGCAGCGTGGCCCCCCTCCTCTGGCCATTTTAAGGCCCCTGGACCCCATCCCCCGGGGCTGGCCTTTCTATTTTTGTAATTTTTTGTTTCTTTTTTTGGGGAGGGGGCTGCGTGGCCCCCTCCCGGGCCACTACTTGCCCCGGGGACCCCATCCCCCGGGGCTGGCCCTTCTCCGTTGGGGACTGTGGGGTGTCCCCAATCCCCCACAGTCCCGCCGGCTCCCCGCGTCCCTTGGGAGCCGGCATTGCTTTCCACATGGGGAGCAGCTGACATGCTGCTCCCCATGTGGAAAGCAATGTGCTTTGGATATTGGAAGAGAGAGCAGGTTTCCCTGCTCTCTCTTCCAATATCCAAAGCAGTTTGCTATGGCAGGACGGGAGCCGCGAGGCTCCCGTCCTGCCATAGCAACTACAGTGTCCCGGGGTAGGCACCCGGGACACTGCAGGAGCCGGCCCTGGGGGTGGTGGTCCCCAGGGCCATCAAGGGCTCCAGGAGGGGGCCGCACGGCCCCCCTCCAATTCAGTTCAAAGCCCCGGGGAGGTGGTGGTCCCCGGGGCTCTGGGGTCCGTAACGGACCCCCATATTTAAATGTTTATGGTCCCCGGGGCGTGTGGGGGCTGGAGCCCCCCCACACAGGTTGTCATTAATTTTAAAAAAGCCCCGGGGAGGTGGTGGTCCCCGGGGCTGCGGGAGGGCTCAGAGCCCTCCCGCACCATTTTTTAAAAAAAGCCCCGGGGGGTGGCGGTCCCCGGGGCTTGGGGGGCCCTTTGAGGCCCCCCACACATTAAATTATCCCCCCCCCACCATGCCCCCGGGACTTGGGCCACCCGGGGGCCAATTAACATCGAAGCGCGGAGACCGCGCTTCGATTTTTTTTTTTCGGCAGGATTCGCGCACCCTGAGCGCATCCTTCCGATTTTTAAAAAAATATTTTTTTTTGCCCAGGGGTCCTTGTGGGACCCCTGAGCAAACCTAGGGGTCAGGGTGTTTCTACCCTGCCCCCTTTGTGCGCTTTGCGCACTTGTTTCTGTCCCTCGGTTCTACCGAGGGACAAAATGGCTGCCAACATTTCCTGAATCGGAATGTTGACAGCCAATTAAAATGCAGCTCGTGATCTGGACGGTGCGCGCAGGGTGCGCTGAGGGTGCGCGAATCCTCCGTGCCCATAGATATCACTAACTTTTTACTTTTCATTTTCTCAGCAACTACTGAACGGATTTACACCATTTAACAAAAGGGTTCTTTCTGAACCAAGAACTACCTCTTTGCCAAATTTGGTGTAATTCCGTTCAGCAGTTCGGGCTGTAGCCGTGTCTAAAGTTTCCTATGGAAAAATGCATGGGGAAAACGCGTTTTGGGACCCCCTTTTTCTCGGCCCCCACTTGACGTATCACCCCGAGACTTTCAGGGTAGGAGCGGACCGGAGCGCCCCACGAAGTTTGAAAATTTCGCGAAGATACGTCAACCGGCAAGAGAGTTATTTCAAATAGAATGTCGCGGATTTCCTATGGATAATAGGTTGTAACTATAACTATCTACTGGCGACCGCCAGTAGATAATATATATATATATATATATATATATATATATATATATATATAACGAAGGCCTCCGGCCGAAACGCGTAGGTCGTCTTTTTGCTTCCTGATGCACCCTGCACTTTGCATGCTTACAAATTAATGGAGAAATAATGAAAAATGAAAAAATAAAAATAAACAAAAAGTGAACAACTTTAACTTGCCTGGGCTTGCTGATGTAAGTGCTGCCTTTCTGTGACCCTCTGGGACTCTGATGTGCATTATCGAGGGTTCACACGGAAAACTCCTGTCTATATATATATATATATATATAATCACATGAGCAAACACACAGAGGCCCATTTCTAGGGACAATTGCTTTATTCCAGGAGTATGCAGCACCCATGCTTCCTTAAATCCAACATGTTTCGGCGTCTGCCTTGATCACGGAAGGGAAGCAAAACGCAAAGTGCTTATGTGCCTGCATTTAAAGGAATCTTAAATCATGTGACTGAAGAAGCAAACAAATCCCACAATGCACCCGGGAATATAGGTAAGTGGTGGTTTATTTGAAACAGTTCTCCTTATTTTGGCAAAGTTAATACATTGCTCTCTGCAACTTTCCCGTGCATTTGATGTTAAATAAAACCAAATGGAACACAGTCACTGATATTGTAATTGCAGCATGATGCCAAATGTTCTCACATCCCAGTCCAAAGCTCACGTCCCCAGAACGATTGGTGCAGGAGGTCATCCTCACCAAATCCCTTCCAGCGCTGCCGTTTATTTTCGCCAATTAGCATTACCTTAGTAGGTTTCAAACAGCAGCGAGTGGGTCATGCTCCTTCATTTATATCCAGAACAAACCTCCGAGCAAGGAGCCCCCGACCCTTCAGGGAAGAGGCCGCCCTGAAGGGTCGGGGGCTCCTTGCTCGGAGGTTTGTTCTGGATATATATATATATATACATATATATATTCACTGAAAAAACCATAAGGTTTTAGGGACAGTTATAGTTAGTTGGACATTGCACTCGTACAAAACCCGTGAAATTCCCCCGTTATAGTTAGTTCAGGTAACTATAACTCGCGTCACATATTACATCACTCATGACATGGTCAGTGACATCACTGATGACATCACTGATGACATCTCAAATGACATCACTGATGACATCATCCAGTGACTGTGTGTTTCTGTAAAGTTTAAATATTTTTAATATATATAGGGAAAGGCATATTGAAGAATGAGTGGGTGTATAAGTGTCTGTATGGATGATTTAGTAGGTGCGTGACTAACTCGATAAGTGAGTGATTAAACGTATCTTACTGAATGCATGGGTTAGTGACTAAACTGGGTGAATGTCTGTATCCGTCTGTCTGTTGCTGTGTAAGTGGTGCATGGGTTTGTGAATAGCTACATGAGTGTCTATATGAGTTATTGATTGGTTGTCTGAGTATCTGTATGGGTGCCTGAGTGTTTGTGTGGGTGGGGTGTGTGCGACTCTGTGCATAGATGTGTGAGTGGGTGATTCACTGGGTGGATGGTTTCAAGAGTGCATCTGTGATAGACTGTATGGGTGGGTAAGTGTGTGTAAGAGTGTGTTAGTGAGTGAATGTATGTCCCAGTGGTATATGTGTGAGTAACTACATATGTGAAAGGCAGTATATATGTGTGTTGGAGTATATAAATAGCTATAAGCGAGAGTGTGTGATTGTGAGAGTGACTGTATGGATGAGTGTGTGCTTGTATCAGTGATTGTATAAGAGCGTAAGAATGTGCTAGTATTTGTATGAGTAAGTGAGCTGGTGTGTGTATAACTGTATAGGTGAGTAAATGGCAGTGTGTTTAATTATTTGCATGACTGACTAGGTGTGTGAGTACCTCTATGGATGAGTGGCGGTGTTTGAGTGTCTATATAGGAGTATGAGTGCATATGATAGTCCTGTACTGAGTGACCATAAGTATGAGTGACTGTACGGGTGAGTGAGTGGATGTGTGTGTGTAGACCTAAGAATCAGTGAGTGGGTATGTAGTTATTGGTGTTGGAGTGTCTATGGTTTTGAGAATGGCAGTCTGTAATTTAGAGTGGGTGTATGAAAGGTTATATTAGGAGGTGCATTAAATTCTCACATGGATGATGTCATCAGTGATGTCATTTGAGATGTCATCAGTGATGTCATCAGTGATGTCACTGACCATGTCATGAGTGATGTAATATGTGACGTCATCAGCAGTGCATTGCGGGGGCGCGAGTTATAGTTACCTGAACTAACTATAACGGGGAATTTCACGGATTTTGTACGAGTGCAATGTCCAACTAACTATAACTGTCCCTAAAACCTTATGGTTTTTTCAGTGAATTTCTAAGGTTTTTTAAATGCTAATTTCTAACTATAACGTGCCTGAAACCTATGGTTTTTTCAGTGAATTTCAAAGGTTTTTTAAATGCTAATTCCTAACTATAACGTGTCTGAAACCTATGGTTTTTTCAGTGAATTTCAAAGGTTTTTTAAATGCTAATTCCTAACTATAACGTGTCTGAAACCTATGGTTTTTTCAGTGAATTTCAAAGGTTTTGTAAATGACAATTTTTAAATGTATTAATTGTTATATTTATTTTTTTGATACTGATTTACAACATTTTTTTAAACTATTTATTTTTAGATATTTTATTTTTTAAATTACATTGTAATTACATTATACATTACATTACAAAATATACTTTCTCAGAATGAATTACTTTAGTTTAAATACTTTGAAATAGGCAATAGACTTTTAAGTACAGTAGTTACAGTTGTTGCAATGGGCAACACAATTTCAAAAACAAAGCAACATTGAGCTCAATGTGAATTTCTAGTTAAATGCAATTAGTTACTTTATGGATTACTTTTCTAACCACAGGACTGGAGCCTAGATTCAGTCCTGGGACATCTCCTGTAAACAGTTGAGTAAAAGCGTTTTGATTACAGTAGTGATTTTTAAGGAATATTATTGTATTTTAAAAGTTAACACAGAAACTTTTTCATATAGAATCACCAATGTTATCCTATGGGAGAAAATTCACTTAGCAGGTAAGTAGTGTTATCGTTACTTTTTCTTACTCAGTGGTGGATCCTGGAACCAGCACTGGTGCATCTCCTGTAAACAGTTGAAAGAATGCGTTTAAGTCACACATGCGATTTTTAAGGAATATTTGTAGTTTGTGAAAATCGACACTTTGAAACTTTTCTGCTGAAAACCAGACAATGGATTCCTATGGAAGGAAATTCAAGTTACTGGTAAGTACGGTTAAAATTACTTTTCAGGATCAGTACTGGGCTGAAAGATGCAGCACTGAGGTCTCTCCTGATAACAGGTGAGTAAATCGGAATTCGTAGTTCGGCTGATTTTAGAGGAATATTTGCACAATGGTGAAGGAAGGGGGTGGGGCCTAAGGTGACATGTCTGCAAACACGCCCTGTGGCGCGTTTTAAGTTGGACAATTAATCCTCCTCAATCCCGAGGGTCCCTAGGGGCCAACTAGCCCACCAGGTACCTCCAGTATGCGCTAGGGGCTGCGTTGCAGAGAGGTGTTCAGAGGCCACGCCCTTTTTACAACACTCTGCAACGCAGCTCCGTGGCGCTTACTGGAGGTACCTGGTGGGCTAGTTGGCCCCTAGGGACCCTCAGGATTGAAAAGGAATTTATTCCCCATCTTAAAACGCGCCACGGGGCCTGTTTGCACACATGTCACCTGAAGCCCCGCCCCTCCCTTCACCACTGTGCAAACGCGCCCCGTGGCGCGTTTTAAGTTGGGGGATTAAGTCCCCTTGAATCCTGAGGGTCCCTGGAGTCCAACTAGCCCACCATATACCTCCAAAAGCGCCACAGAGCTGCGTTGCAGAGAGGTGTAAAAGGGGCGTGGCCTCTGTACACATCTCTGCAACGCAGCTCCCTGGCGCATACTGGAGGTTCCTGGTGGGCTAGTTGGCTCCCAGGGACCCCCAGTATTCAAGGGGAATTATTCCTCTCTGCAAACGCGCCAGGGGCGCGTTTGCAGAGTACTGCAGGGAGGGGGCGGGCCTCCGGCACGATGCCGGTCGTTTTTTTTTCTTCTAGTTTTTTTTTAATGGGAGGGGGCTGTGTGGCCCCCTTCCCTGCCCACTTTTGGCCCCGGGGACCCCATCCCCCGGGGCCTGAGCATTTTATTTCTTTTTTTAATTAAAAAAAAAAAAAAACGGGCCTGTTTTGGCCCCGGGGACCCCATCCCCCGGGGCATGGCCTCGATTTTTTTATTTTTTATTTGGAGGGGGCTGCGTGGCCCCCTCCTCAGGAGCATTTAAGGCCCCGGGGACCCCATCCCCGGGGCCGGCCTTGCACTTTTTTTTCTTTTTTTTAAATTTGGGGGAGGGGGCTGCGTGGCCCCTCCTCTCGCCACTCTATGGCCCCGGGGACCCCATCCCCCGGGGCCTGGCCTCTGGTTGGGGACTGTGGGGGTCCCCAATCCCCCACAGTCCCAGCCAGCTCCCCGCCTCCTGCGCGAGCCGGCATTGCTTTCCACATGGGGAGCAGCTAACATGCTGCTCCCCATGTGGAAAGCAATCAGCTTTGGATATTGGAGCGAGAGCAGGTTTCCTGCTCTCTTCCAATATCCAAGCAGTTTGCAATGACAGGACGGGAGCCGCGAGGCTCCCGTCCTGTCATTGCAAACAGCAGTGTCCCGGGGTAAGCACCCCGGGACACTGCAGGAGCCGGCCCTGGGGGGTGGCGGTCCCCCAGGGCCATCACTGGCTCCAGGAGGAGGCCGCGCGGCCCCCTCCCCACATTTTCAAAGCCTTGGGGAGGTGGTGGTCCCCGGGCTTCGGGGTCCAAAACGGACCCCCATTTTTAATTTTTAGTGCCCCGGGAGGTGGCGGTCCTCGGGGCATGTGGGGGCTGGAGCCCCCACACAGGTTAAAAATAAATAAAACAAAAGCCCCGGGGGTGGCGGTCCTCGGGCTTGGGGGCCCTTAGAGGCCCCCATACATAAATTTAACCCCCCCACCATGCCCCCGGGACTTGGCCCACCCGGGGGCAAATTAACATTTTTTTTTCGGCAGGATCCGCGCACCCTGAGCGCATCCTGCCGATTAAAAAAAAAATAAAAATGCTTTTTGCCCAGGGGGTCCTTGTGGGACCCCTGAGCAGGCCTAGGGGTTAGGGTGTTTCTACCCTGCCCCCTTTGTGCGCTTTGCGCACTTGTTTCTGTCCCTCGGTTCTACCGAGGGACAAAATGGCTGCCAACACTTCCTGAATCGGAATGTTGACAGCCAGCTGACAGCCAATTAGCATGCAGCTCGTGATCGGGAGGGTACGCGGACCCTACTCGGCCATAGATATATATGTGACTTTACTTGTGAATTTCTCAGGAACTACTGAACGGATTTACACCATTTAAGCAAAAGGCACCAGTCTGAACCAAGGGCTACCTCTTTGCCAAATTTGGTGTAATTCCGTTCAGCAGTTCGGGCTGTAGCTGCGACTAAAGGTTCCTATGGAAAAATGAATGGGGAAAACGCGTTTTGGGACCCCCTTTTTTTCTCGGCCCCCGCTTGACGAATCAACCCGAGACTTTCAGGGTAGGAGCGGAGCGGAGCGGAGCGCCCCAACAAGTTGGAAACTTTCGCGAAGATTCGTCAACCGGCGCCAACGTTATTTCAAATAGAATGTCGCGGATTTCCTATGGATAATAGGTCCTAACTATAACTATCTACTGGCGACTGCCAGTAGATAATATATATATATATATATATATATATATATATATATATATATATATATTCCTCTAGCACACGAGCTCCTACTGGAATCACTGGGGACCCGTGAGAAGTGGCACACTCGCCGGCAGAGCGTACCGGCATAAATATTCCTTTACCAAAACCAATATGCGTGCTCTCAGGAAAAACACAGATCCACGGCTCAAAATGCTGACTGCGAAAACGTTTAATTACATGACGCGTTTCGAATGCTACTGCATTCTTGGTCACATGTAAAGTGCACACCAAATGAAAAGCCTTAAATACAGTCACATGGTAATTGAGTTCAAAACAAATGCAAACAGTCGTAAAGCAGGGCGGCCATGTTGGACAGGTGTAAAGTCAATGAAAAGTATACATACTTAAAATGAATTCACATACTGTTGTCTTTGAAAATCAATCATTAGGATAGATATCCCAGTATAATCAAAATAATTCACAAAATGCGTGGGAAAAATACGTGAAAAACATATATATAGAACACATCAATGTATAATAATTTCTATGCTGATACTGAGATACAACCCAAGTGGGCCGAAATTAAATCAAGTTGTCAGACAGCCTCAGAGCCAAAGACAATACAATGAATAAGCATGTCAGTCATGTACACTGTTAATGTAAACATAAAATAAGCAGTATAGTTATACATAACGAACATGCAGGTGGAAAAAGAAGAAGAAGGAGCCTCCAAAATAACACAGGCTTTACTGAGAATCCCGGGCAAGTGCCCTTGTACGTACCAATGACAGGACTTATCTGTGGATGTTAATTGGCCCCCGGGTGGCCCAAGTCCCGGGGGCATGGTGGGGGTTTTTTAATTTATGTAGGGGGCCTCTAAGGCCCCCCAAGCCCCGGGGACCGCCACCCCCTGGGGCTTTATTTAAAAATGATGGCGGGAGGGCTCTGAGCCCTCCCGCAGCCCCGGGGACCGCCACCTCCCCGGGGCTTCTTTTTTTTTTTTAAAACCTGTGTGGGGGGCTCCAGCCCCCCCACATGCCCCGGGGACCGCCACCTCCCAGGGCACTAAACATTTAAATATGGGGGTCCGTTACGGACCCCAAGCCCGGGGACCACCACCTCCCCGGGGCTGTGCACTGAATGGGAGGGGGCCGCGCGGCCCCTCCTGGAGCCCTTGATGGCCCTGGGGACCACCACCCCCAGGGCCGGCTCCTGCAGTGTCCCGGGTGCCTACCCCGGGACACTGCTGTTTGCTATGACAGGACGGGAGCCTCGCGGCTCCCGTCCTGTCATAGCAAACTTGGTTTGCATTTTGAAAGAGAGAGCAGGAAACCTGCTCTCTCTTTCAAAATGCAAACTAATTGCTTTCCACATGGGGAGCAGCATGTTAGCTGCTCCCCATGTGGAAAAGCAATGCCGGCTTCCGCAGGAGGCGGGGAGCCGGCTGGGACTGTGGGGGATTGGGGACCCCCACAGTCTCCAACGTGAGGCCAGGCCCCGGGGGATGGGGTCCCCGGGGCCATAGTGGCCCGGGAGGGGGCCACGCAGCCCACCTCCCCAAAGTTCAAATTTAAAAAAAAAAATAAATAAGGGAAAGGCCGGCCCCGGGGGATGGGGTCCCCGGGGCCTTAAATGGCCTGAGGAGGGGGGCCACGCAGCCCCCTCCAAAGAAAAAAATTAAAAATCGAGGCCATGCCCCGGGGATGGGGTCCCCGGGGCCAATACAGGCCCAGGGAAGGGGGCCACGCGGCCCTCTTCCCGTTTTTTTTTTTAAATTTAAAAAAATAAAAAATGCTCAGGCCCCGGGGGATGGGGTCCCCGGGGCCAAAGTGGGCAAGGGAAGGGGGCCACGCAGCCCCCTCCCATTAAAAAAAAAAAACGAAAAAAAAAAACGACCGGCATCGTGCCGGAGGCCCCGCCCCCTCCCTGCAGTACTCTGCAAACGCGCCCCCTGGCGCGTTTGCAGAGGGGGAACGATTCCCCTTGAATACTGGGGGTCCCTGGGGGCCAACTAGCCCACCAGGAACCTCCAGTATGCGCCAGGGGCTGCCTTGCAGAGACGTGTACATAGGCCACGCCCCTTTTACACCTCTCTGCAATGCAGCTCTGTGGCGCTTTTGGAGGTATATGGTGGGCTAGTTGGACTCCAGGGACCCTCAGGATTCAAGGGGACTTAATCCCCCAACTTACAACGCGCCACAGGGCGCGTTTGCACAGTGGTGAAGGGAGGGGGCGGGGCTTCATGTGACATGTGTGCAAACAGGCCCCGTGGCGCGTTTTAAGATGGGGATTAAATCCCCTTCAATCCTGAGGGTCCCTGGGGCCAACTAGCCCAACAGGTACATCCAGAAAGCGCACAGAGCTGCGTTGCAGAGAGGTGTAAAAGGGGTGTGGCCTCTCTACAGTCTCTGCAACGCAGCCCCTGGCGCATACTGGAGGTTCATGGTGGGCTAGTTGGCCCCTAGGGAACCTCATGATTCAAGGGGACTTAATCCCCAACTTAAAACGCGCCACGGGGCGCGTTTGCACAGATGTCACCTCAGGCCCCGCCCTCCCTTCACCATTGTGCAAATATTCCTCTAAAATCTGCCTTACTACGAATTCCGATTTACTCACCTGTTATCAGGAGAGACCTCAGTGCTGCATCTTTCAGCCCAGTACTGGTCCTGAAAAGTAATTTTAACCGTACTTACCGGTAACTTGAATTTCCTTCATAGGCTAACATTGACTGGTTTCACTTGGAAATTCTTCTAAGTGTGGAGTTTTGGAACTTTAAAATATTCCTCTAAAATCAGCCGAAATACGAATTCCGATTTACTCACCTGTTATCAGGAGAGACCTCAGTGCTGTATCTTTCAGCCCAGTACTGGTCCTGAAAAGTAATTTTAACCGTACTTACCGGTAACTTGAATTTCCTTCATAGGCTAACATTGACTGGTTTCACTTGGAAATTCTTCTAAGTGTGGAGTTTTGGAACTTTAAAATCTTCCTCTAAAATCAGCCGAAATGCGAATTCCGATTTACTCACCTGTTATCAGGAGAGACCTCAGTGCTGCATCTTTCAGCCCAGTACTGATCCTCAAAAGTAATTTTAACCGTATTTACCAGTAACTTGAATTTCCTTCCATAGGATATCATTGCCTGCTTTTTGCTGAAAAAGTTTCTAAGTGTTGATTTTTGAAACATACAAATATTCCTCTAAAATCAGCCGAAATCCGAATTCTGATTTACTCACCTGTTATCAGGAGAGACCTCAGTGCTGCATCTTTCAGCCCAGTACTGGTCCTGAAAAGTAATTTTAACCGTACTTACCGGTAACTTGAATTTCCTTCATAGGCTAACATTGACTGGTTTCACTTGGAAATTCTTCTAAGTGTGGAGTTTTGGAACTTTATAATATTCCTCTAAAATCAACCAAAGTACGAATTCCAATTTACTCACCTGTTATCAGGAGAGAACCCAGTGCTGCATCTTTTAGCCCAGCACTGACCCTGAAAAGTAATTTTAACCGTACTTACCAGTAACTTATATTTTCTTCCATAGGAATCCATTGTCTGGTTTTCAGCAGAAAAGTTTCAAAGTGTCGATTTTCACAAACTACAAATATTCCTTAAAAATCGCCTGTATGACTTAAACGCATTCTTTCAACTGTTTACAGGAGATGCACCAGTGCTGGATCCAGGATCCAACACTGAGTAAGAAAAAGTAACGATAACAGTTTTTACCTGCTAAGTGAATTTCCTTCCATAGGATAACATTGGTGATTCTATGAGAAAAAGTTTCTAAGTGTCAACTTTTAAAATACAATAATATTCCTTAAAAATCACGACTGTAACCAAAATGCTTTTACTCAACTGTTTACAGGAGATGTACCAGGACTGAATCTAGGATCCAGTCCTGTGGTTAGAAAAGTAATCCATAAAGTAACTAATTGCATTTAACTAGAAATTCACATTGAGCTGAATGTTGCATTGTGTTTGAAAATGTGTTGCCCATTGCAACAACTGTAACTACTGTACTTAAAAGTCTATTGCCTATGTGCAAAGTATTTAAACTAAAGTAATTCATTCTGAGAAAGTATTTTTGTAATGTAATGTATAATGTAATTACAATGTAATTTAAAAAATAAAATATGTAAAAAAAAATTGTTTCTAAAAATGTAGTAAATCAGTATGAAAAAAATTAATATAACAATTAATACATTTAAAAATTGTCATTTACAAAACCTTTGAAATTCACTGTAAAAACCGTAGGTTTCAGACATGTTATAGTTAGGAATTAGCATTTAAAAAACCTTTGAAATTCACTGAAAAACCATAGGTTTCAGATATGTTATAGTTAGAAATTAGCATTTAAAAAACCTTTGAAATTCACTGAAAAAACCATAGGTTTTAGGGACAGTTATAGTTAGTTGGACATTTTACTCGTACAAAACCCGTGAAATTCCCCCGTTATAGTTAGTTCAGCTAACTATAACTCGCGCACCCGCAATGCACTGCTGATGACGTCACATATTACATCACTCATGACATGGTCAGTGACATCACTGATGACATCACTGATGACATCTCAAATGACATCACTGATGACATCATCCACGTGATAATCTGATGCAGCTCTTCACACCCTAATATAACCTTTGATACACCCAATCTAAATTACAGACTGCCATTCGCAAAACCATAGACACTCCAACACCAATAACTACATACCCACTCACTGATTCTTAGTTCTACACACACACATCCACTCACTCACCCGTACAGTCACTCATACTTATGGTCACTCAGTACAGGACTACATATGCACTCTTACTCCTATATAGACACTCAAACACCGCCACTCATCCATAGAGGTACTCACACACCTAGTCAGTCATGCAAATAATTAAACACACTGCCATTTACTCACCTATAAAGTTATACACACACCAGCTCACTTAATCATACAAATACTAGCACATTGTTACGCTCTTATATAATCACTGATACAAGCACACACTCATCCATACAGCCACTATCACAATCACTCACTCTCGCTTATAGCTATTTATATACTCCAACACACATATATACTGCCTTTCACATATGTAGTTACTCACACATGTACCACTGGGACATACATTCACTCACTAACACACTCTTACACACACTTACCCACCCATACAGTCTATCACAGATGCACTCTTGAAACCATCCACCCAGTGAATCACCCACTCACACATCTATGCACAGTCGCACACACCCCATCCACACAAACACTCAGGCACCCATACAGATACTCAGACAACAAATCAATAACTCTTATAGACACTCATGTAGCTATTCACAAACCCATGCAGCCACTTACACAGCAACAGACAGACGGATACAGACATTCACCCAGTTTAGTCACTAACCCATGCATTCAGTAAGATACGTTAAATCACTCACTTATAGAGTCAGTCACGCACCTACTAAATCATCCATACAGACACTTACACACCCACTCATTCTTCAATACGTCTTTTCCTATATATATTAAAAATATTTAAACTTTACAGAAACACACAGTCACTGGACGATGTCATCAGTGATGTCATTTGAGATGTCATCAGTGATGTCATCAGTGATGTCACTGACCATGTCATGAGTGATGTAATATGTGACGTCATCAGCAGTGCATTGCGGGCGCGAGTTATAGTTAGCTGAACTAACTATAACGGGGGAATTTCACGGGTTTTGTACGAGTAAAATGTCCAACTAACTATAACTGTCCCTAAAACCTATGGTTTTTTCAGTGAATTTCAAAGGTTTTTTAAATGCTAATTTCTAACTATAACATATCTGAAACCTATGGTTTTTTCAGTGAATATATATATATATGACATTTTTAAAGGGGTTTCATATACATGATTAATAATTTGGGTTAAAAGAAATGAACTTAGATACTCTTTACAATGATTGTGAATTGTGAAAATTGCACAAAATGGTTGTAAAAAACAGTACATTATGGGGCCGATTCCGATCTCGGTCGGAGGCGCACCCAATACCATTCGGTCGGGAAAAAAGCCATGCGAAAGCCTGTTTCCCGACCGATCCGTACAGCACACCGAACGAGCAAGTACGATGCGCACAACAGCAAAGAATCCGGCCGAGCCGTACTCACCCAAACCAGGTCCTGTTCTCCGACCGAGGCGAATCCGGAAACGCCGAATCGAGTCGCACGGAAGGAAAAATGCAGCCCCGTCCGGCCGGACAAGTACGATGCGCTTCCGTACGCGCCGAACCCGCCGCTACGCACGGCACGTCAAAGCATCCGGGAGAGGCGCACATGAAGCTCCGATTCGCGCCACAACCCGATCCACGGCTACGAGGCGAACACGCCAGCGACGAGGACGACGCGAAGCGACGAGGACGAGGCGAAGCGACGAGGACGAGGCGAAGCGACGAGGACGACGCGAAGCAACGAGAAGGACGAACAACACGAACCAACCATGAATCCCTTCGTCCCGATCATACCAATATTCTACATTTACTACCGGAACAGGCACGGACGCGCACGGCGCAGAAGGTAAGCCAGACACCAACCACAAAACACAAACAACACGTACACGACACATCACACACACACACAGGGATGCAGAATATACTTACACCAGCAACAGCAGCACCATAGGGGCGGGATGCCCATCACCAATGCCACATATGCACACAGGGGCCTGAATGCGCACCACCACCCCTACCCAGGGGTGGCATGATGCCTACCACCACTACCACCCTCACCCAGGGGGGGCAGGATGCCTACCACTACTACCACCCTCACCCAGGGGGCAGGATGCCCACCACTACTACCACCCTCACCCAGGGGGCAGGATGCCTACCACTACTACCACCCTTAGCCAGGGGGCAGGATGCTTACCACCACTACCACCCTCACCCAGGGGGGCAGGATGCCTACCACTACTACCACCCTTAGCCAGGGGGGGCAGGATGCCCACCACTACTACCACCCTCACCCAGGGGGGGCAGGATGCCTACCACTACTACCACCCTTAGCCAGGGGCGCAGGATGCTTACCACCACTACCACCCTCACCCAGGGGGGGCAGGATGCCTACCACTACTACCACCCTTAGCCAGGGGGCAGGATGCCTACCACTACTACCACCCTTACCCAGGGGGCAGGATGCCTACCACTACTACCACCCTCACCCAGGGGGGCAGGATGCCTACCACTACTACCACCCTCACCCAGGGGGGCAGGATGCCTACCACTACTACCACCCTTAGCCAGGGGGCAGGATGCCCACCACTACTACCACCCTCACCCAGGGGGGCAGGATGCCTACCACTACTACCACCCTCACCCAGGGGGCAGGATGCCCACCACTACTACCACCCTCACCCAGGGGGGCAGGATGCCTACCACTACTACCACCCTTAGCCAGGGGGCAGGATGCTTACCACTACTACCACCCTAACCCAGGGGGGCAGGATGCCTACCACTACTACCACCCTTAGCCAGGGGGCAGGATGCCTACCACTACTACCACCCTCACCCAGGGGGCAGGATGCCCACCACTACTACCACCCTCACCCAGGGGGCAGGATGCCTACCACTACTACCACCCTCACCCAGGGGGGCAGGATGCCCACCACTACTACCACCCTCACCCAGGGGGCAGGATGCCTACCACTACTACCACCCTCACCCAGGGGGCAGGATGCCCACCACTACTACCACCCTCACCCAGGGGGGCAGGATGCCTACCACTACTACCACCCTTAGCCAGGGGGCAGGATGCTTACCACCACTACCACCCTCACCCAGGGGGCAGGATGCCTACCACTACTACCACCCTTAGCCAGGGGGCAGGATGCCCACCACTACTACCACCCTCACCCAGGGGGGCAGGATGCCCACCACTACTACCACCCTTAGCCAGGGGGGCAGGATGCTTACCACCACTACCACCCTCACCCAGGGGGGGCAGGATGCCTACCACTACTACCACCCTTAGCCAGGGGTGGCAGGATGCTTACCACTACTACCACCATCACCCAGGGGGGCAGGATGCCTACCACTACTACCACCCTTAGCCAGGGGGCAGGATGCCCACCACTACTACCACCCTCACCCAGGGGGCAGGATGCCCACCACTACTACCACCCTCACCCAGGGGGCAGGATGCCTACCACTACTACCACCCTTAGCCAGGGGGGCAGGATGCTTACCACTACTACCACCCTCACCCAGGGGGCAGGATGCCCACCACTTCTACCACCCTCACCCAGGGGGCAGGATGCCTACCACTACTACCACCCTCACCCAGGGGGGCAGGATGCCTACCACTACTACCACCCTTAGCCAGGGGGGCAGGATGCCTACCACTACTACCACCCTCACCCAGGGGGCAGGATGCCTACCACTACTACCACCCTCACCCAGGGGGCAGGATGCCTACCACTACTACCACCCTTAGCCAGGGGGGCAGGATGCCTACCACTACTACCACCCTCACCCAGGGGGGCAGGATGCCCACCACTACTACCACCCTCACCCAGGGGGCAGGATGCCTACCACTACTACCACCCCCACTCATAGGATGGACAATGCATGACACAACCAGCACACCACAACCTAGGGAATGCAAGAAGAAGACATCCCCCAACACCATGACAAGCGTGTGTAGACTGTGTCAAATGCCTACAACACCGAACATGACTTTGAACATACAATGTGACCCCTAGCACATGTGCCACACATATATGTGTGTGGCACCCACAATGCAAGCAGGCCATGACCATTGTGGCAATGGGGTCCAAACCCCCATCATCACAGTGACCAAAAGGTAAGTGTGGGGTCCATAGCTGAAGCACATTTCAAACATTGTGGCAATGGGGTCCAAACCCCCATCATCACAGTGACCAAAATGTAAGTGTGGGGTCCATAGCTGAAGCACATTTTGAACATTGTGGCAATGGGGTCCAAACCCCCATCATCACAGTGACCAAAATGTAAGTGTGGGGTCCATAGCTGAAGCACATTTCGAACATTGTGGCAATGGGGTCCAAACCCCCATCATCACAGTGACCAAAATGTAAGTGTGGGGTCCATAGCTGAAGCACATTTCGAACATTGTGGCAATGGGGTCCAAACCCCCATCATCACAGTGACCAAAAGGCAAGTGGGGGTCCATAGCTGCAGCACATCTTGAACATTGTGGCAATGGGGTCCAAACCCCCATCATCACAGTGACCAAAAGGCAAGTGTTGCCAAAGTAAGAGGTGCAACTGCCAAACTGCATGGATGATTCCTGGTCACAGAACAACAAACACATCAGTGGCAAAGTAGTGTATGTGTCCCATTGCAACATAAATTGGGGGAGCCAAATCCTGCAGTGCAAATAAGACATAACTTTGGCCATGTGCAGACAAACAACACCCATGGGGGCTGACACCGTCAACAATCATCAATGACACAATGACAGAAGTGACCATCCGAATGCAGACCCACATATTTGCACCAATGGGCACACACATGCAGATACCCTGTGGAGACTGCAGATGTGAGGCGAACAGATACCATACCATGGCAGCAATGGGACACACAATCAACAATTAGCAACAAATGAGGGCTCCCGTCCCATCAGCCTGGTCATGGAAGTGCCAACGGAATCATCAGCACAGATCCAACACACTTGTATAGCAATGTTGCACTGACAACACAGATGAGTCCTTCCCCATTGATGCCCAAACCTGTATGTTCACTGGAGATGGCCACACGGTCAGGGAAGTAGACGAATAGAACAATGGCAGGCACAACAGATGTGCAGGGGTGGAAGCCACAGATGTGAAGTTGCCAATCTAAGTAGGAAATCTCATTGCCAAATACTGAACACATGACACCCTCAGATGCTGCTATGGATGACATGGATACACCACAGGATAGGACTCATAACCCCTGGACCACATGGGTTCCTGCACAGTAACACTTCATTATCATGAGACCAAATATCACCATCACTGCAGCAAGGGCATTGTTAGCATCATCAACATCATGTACATCAGAAGCAAAAGCACTAGAGAACAGAAAGTTGCTTTATTCAGCATATGTGGCATTAAAAGTAGAAGTCCGGTAGAACATAAACAAAGGCCAATGGCCAGTCCATCAACAAAGTCACAAGTGGGTGACAGTGGCAGATGCCACCCTACACATGCCTGCACAAAACCAGGGACAATCCACTAGGAGGGGCAACCGGGGGGTAGGCCAGGCACCGCAGGGACAGGATCAGGGCTCACCAGGAGGAAGCAGGGAAGGGGTGGTGGGTGCTGGAGAGCCACTGACAACTGCAGTGGAGGTGTCTGACATGGTGTGTGCCGGCACAACTGGGGGCATGGCTCAGATGTTGTGGGTGCCGGCACGACTGCAGTGGACCCTGCAGATGGAGTGGACAGGTCCGCCACTGCAGTGCCCAAGTCAGACAGGGTGGTAGTGGACTCCACTGCAGTGCCTACCAACAGGGGAGGAGAATGGGGAACAGGCAAGGTGGGCTGGACAGAGGGGAGGACACCTCACCACATCAGTGGCACAGACAAGCGCAGCGGGGGTGTGGTGCCGGGAGAGCAAGTGGCAGGGGGAGAAGGCCGGAGCCTCTTGGGGATGGTATATCTGTGGGTGGGGAACCTGGGGCAGGGTGTGGCGGGGGCACCTGTGGAGTGGGGGCCTGAGGGATGGAGGAAGGTGACCTGGTGCTTGAGCTGCAGGGCGGCGGCGGGGTCTTGCTTTACCACTCCGGCGGGACTTGCGGGTGGGGGCCTCAGTCTGTCTGCGCCTGGGGGAGGGTGTCCGGGGACGAGGGGCACTCTGCTCCATGTGGGGGCTTCCTCTTCCCCCTGGATGCTGGGGCAGCTGGATCGGAGGGGAAGAGGCCGAGGTCACTGAGGAAGAGGCGCTGGGTCTTTGGGGTTGCAGGTGAGGCAAGGGAGGGTGCTTTGGAGGGAGAGGCAACTGAGGACTGTGCAGTGCCCGTGGATGCGTGTGTGTGTACCAGGGCCCCATCCCCTGTGAGTCTGGTTTCAGTCCCCTGACTGTGCGTGCGTGTGCGTTTAGTTTGTGGCGTGTGTGTCTGTGTGCTGGATGTGTGTGTGCTGGTGTGTGCCTGTGCCGGTGTGTGTGTGCTTGGGACGGGCAAGGTGCTGGGGAGTGTGGATGGAGCAGAGGCAGGAGGGGTGAGGGACTGTCTGAGGAGGGACACTGCTGCTGTCAGGGAGGAGTCCATGGACCTGTTGCCCCTCTGTAGGTCAGACATGCCCGATGAGATGCCCTCCATGAACGACACCAGCTGAGTCAACAGTGCGGTGTGCGCATGGAGGACACTCAGCATGGCTGTCTGCCCTACATGGAGCTGGCGAAGGAGGTACACAGACTCCTCACTCAGGGCAGCAGGGGACACAGGGGCAGGGGTGCGGTGCCTGGGCCAAAGGAGACACGCTCCCGAACATGGGAGCCTCCACGGACCTTGGGAATGGGAGCCGATGGGAGGGCGGTGGTGGTGCTGGTGGTGGCGGGGACAGTAATACTAGCTGGGGTGTGGTGGCTGCTGACACCCGCCTCCACAAGGGAGTCATCCTCCGAGTTGCTCTGGTCCTCAGCTGAGGTGGATGGTGCTTAGGACTCCTCGGTGTGGCTCCCTCGCCCTCCGTGCCACTGGGTCCCTCCGACCACTCCTCGGCTGCTGACCCAGTCTGGCTCTCTGGCTCCTCCTGGTCCGTGGAGCTGTCCCCTCCGTGGCCGTGGATGTATCTGCAAACAATGGGGAAACAGACAGACATCAGTCACCTGCACCAAACGCACACACCACTGTGAGCACAGCACATCACAGAGCAAGCCCTGGCATCATTAGTTGTACATTGCTAAAAGTGCCCTAACTGAACAGGAGAAGCCAATTGTCAGTCTGATGCCAAGAATGGCACTCACATCCCACATGGCCTTGCACCCATCTGTCTGGTGTCTGTTGGATTGCAACACCCCAGTGTGGACACATGCACCAAGTACACAGTAGTTGGACAGTGCAGAGGACACGGTGTGGACACATCACAGCTCTTGCCACTGAGTCAGTACAGGTTTCCGGATGAAAGGGATGCCCAGAGTCAAATAGGAAATGCATGTGATGCATACCAGCGACAGACACCATGATGCACCCATGTCCTGATAGCCAGCGCCACTATGGTGTGCATGTAGCACATGTCACTCCCCTGCAGGACCACAAATAAGTTGACACATGCCATGGCAGAGGCATGACTGTTAAGTCATACATCACTGTCTCAGTGATGTATGACTTGGCAGCCAGACAACAACACTATGCACTGTGTCACAATAGTAGGTCATGGGGAATGCAAGTCCTGGAGCTGCACAAGTGCACATGTACATCCCCCACACAACACATCATCTCAACCCTCATCTGTCCAGGTCACACCTATTGGACATATGGGAGACCTGTGACACTACCCTCTGAACCTGAGCCCCTCACAATTTGCTGTGAATGGGGAACAGCTGCCTGAACATCACATTCGCATACCCCAGTCTGCACGGGCAGCTGATCAAACACCTATGTGACACACAAGTATCGTCTCCTATGGTCACATCTCCAGGGGCATGCTGAGCCCCTACCAAGAAACACCCCAGCAGTCCTGGCAACTAATCCACAGCACACTGACACAGAGGCAGACACAGGAGGGGTCAAATCACTGTGCACAATGTGTCAGCTGATACACGGGAGTGGGAGTACAGAGTGCATTGCATGGCCTGGAGTAGGCATGACTGTCCTGCTCCACATGAATGAGGGATGTGCCCTGGACAGTGGATAGCTGGCTATGTATGTGTGACACACGTAATCTGCACACTCCTGGGGCACAAACATTGTTCCCACCCGCTGCATGAGCGTGTGCCACATAACCCAGGCACATGTGGTGGCTCAGCTCAGCAAGTGGACCGCATATCAAAGCAACACGCAGATCACATGTCCAAACCCAGGCGTTGTGTGAACAATGGACCCACCCATGATGCCCACAACAGAGTTAGGGAAACAGATGCTGTCCCCCACCTTTAGTGAAGCAAACTGCAAGGACACAGTCCCAAGTGACACAATTCCCTGACTGTAAGGGCCACACCTGGGTATCAGATGAGCAGTGGTCAGTGCACAATAGAGGGACATGGCTCCTGGACAACATGACTGCTGCACTGTGGCAGTTGAACCAGGCCAGAGGAGGGCACAAAGCATGTAATACAGAGTTCACAGTGCAGTCTTTGACTCACCCCCTCCTTGCTGCTGTCTGGCCTTCAGCTGCCCATCCAGGTCTGGAAAGACCACCGCCAGGATCTGGAGCATGTGGGGGTCAGGGTCCGTGTTCCGCCCCTCCTGCGAGGAGGCGACAGCTTCAGCTGGACCCGTGCAATCCTCCGGGTCCAGCCCCGAAGGTCCTGCCACCTCTTCTGGCAGTTGCGGATCCGGCGCTTGTAGACCCCCACGGACCGGACAGCCCGGACGATGTCCTTCCAGATTTCCTGCTTCCGATGGGCATTAACCTGTGAGGATGACAAAGTGAAAAGGCCATTACCACACATGCAACATATCCGTGCATGACACAGTTGTATATACATGTCTCAATCACAGGGGCACATGATGTACACAGGCAGTGCAAAGCTGACCATGGACAGTTTGCCAGACGTCACTACATGGTATCATTGCATGGGAAGTAAAACCATGTTCAAATGCACTGTCACTGCACCATACCTGTCCAGTGCAAGTCACTACACACTATGGGGGTGACAACTACTCAGTGAGCCTGCTAGCCAGTGGCGTGCAGACTCTCAGCCTTGCTAGTCAGACAAAATGCACATTCAGAAAGGCAGTGCACAGAACACTCACCTGCTCCCCTGGTGTCCCATACAGCTTGCTGTACTGTGGAAGTAGGCTGTCCAGCAGGACTGGTTCCCTTCAAGGCTGAAGGCTGGGGCTCTCTCCACAGTACGTGCCATTGCAGGGTCCAGAGTGGCAGAGACAGCAGCAGTGCAGTGGCAGATGTCGTCTTGGAGCATGTAGTGCAGGCAAGTGGGCTCTCAGGGGAACAGCCAGCAATATATATGTGCTGGAGAGGCAGATACTGTCCCTTGTGTCCAAAGTGATAGGTCCAAGTCGTTTGCATCTTCTGAATCTGGCCAATCCATGGAATAGCAGCACCAAAACACGCCCACAGCATCCTTCAAATCTTCAACTTCATGACATACATGATTTTGCAACATTGTTGTGGGTGACCAACTGAATTTCCAGCAACCGACTCGCTCGAAATTCGAAAACGCGTCCGTTGCCAGGCAAGCCCATTGTCAATGGGTGTGCACCGATCGGTCCATTGCGGTACAACGCGCACAGGGGTACAACGCGTACCCGCACACATTGAAAGCAATGGGCCGGCCGGAGGCACCGATCGGTCCATTGCAGTTCAACGCGCACAGGGGTACAACGCGCACCCGCGACACATTGAAAGCAATGGGCCGGCCGGAGGCACCGATCGGTCCATTGCAGTTCAACGCGCACAGGGGTACAACGCTGTACCCGCACACATTGAAAGCAATGGGCCGGCCGGAGGCACCGATCGGTCCATTGCAGTTCAACGCGCACAGGGGTACAACGTGTACCCGCACACATTGAAAGCAATGGGCCGGCCGGAGGCACCGATCGGTCCATTGCTGTTCAACGCGCACAGGGGTACAACGCGTACCCGCACACATTGAAAGCAATGGGCCGGCCGGAGGCACCGATCGGTCCATTGCAGTTCAACGCGCACAGGGGTACAACGCGTACCCGCACACATTGAAAGCAATGGGCCGGCCGGAGGCACCGATCGGTCCATTGCGGTACAACGCGCACTAGGGGTACAACGCGCATCCGCGACACATTGAAAGCAATGGGCCGGCCGGAGGCACCGATCGGTCCATTGCAGTTCAACGCGCACAGGGGTACAACGCGTACCCGCACACATTGAAAGCAATGGGCCGGCCGGAGGCACCGATCGGTCCATTGCGGTACAACGCGCACAGGGGTACAACGCGTACCCGCACACATTGAAAGCAATGGGCCGGCCGAGGCACCGATCGGTCCATTGCAGTTCAACGCGCACAGGGGTACAACGCGTACCCGCACTACATTGAAAGCAATGGGCCGGCCGGAGGCACCGATCGGTCCATTGCGGTTACAACGCGCACAGGGGTACAACGCGTACCCGCACACATTGAAAGCAATGGGCCGGCCGGAGGCACCGATCGGTCCATTGCAGTTCAACGCGCACAGGGGTACAACGCGTACCCGCACACATTGAAAGCAATGGGCCGGCCGGAGGCACCGATCGGTCCATTGCGGTACAACGCCACAGGGGTACAACGCCGTACTCCGCATACATTGAAAGCAATGGGCCGGGCCGGAGGCACCGATCGGTCCATTGCAGTTCAACGCGCACAGGGGTACAACGCGCACTCGCACACATTGAAAGCAATGGGCCGGGCCGGAGGCACCGATCGGTCCATTGCGGTACAACGCGCACAGGGGTACAACGCGCACCCGCACACATTGAAAGCAATGGGCCGGCCGGAGGCACCGATCGGTCCATTGCAGTTCAACGCGCACAGGGGTACAACGCGCACTCGCGCACATTGAAAGCAATGGGCCGGCCGGAGGCACCGATCGGTCCATTGCGGTACAACGCGCACAGGGGTACAACGCGCACTCGCACACATTGAAAGCAATGGGCCGGCCGGAGGCACCGATCGGTCCATTGCAGTTCAACGCGCACAGGGGTACAACGCTGCACCCGCACACATTGAAAGCAATGGGCCAGCCGGAGGCACCGATCGGTCCATTGCTGTTCAACGCGCACAGGGGTACAACGCGTACCCGCACACATTGAAAGCAATGGGCCGGCCGGAGGCACCGATCGGTCCATTGCTGTTCAACGCATCACTGTACATGTGACTGGCATATGTCAGCATGCCTGTCTCAGATGGACATATGCCAGCCACAGATAGCTCCCAGGGAGTGAGGGGCACACCTACATCATGACAGCCTGTCCAAACTTTATCATAAGGCATGTAAGGCTGCATTTCCTATTGTGTGTATGTTGGTGTACATGTTGTCCTGTGGGTGTCACCTGTGGGCAGCCACCCCCAGGCTGTGCACGTGTTCATGGGGACAGGATCCTGGGTGTTACGTGTACGTGACCACTGTGATGTGCAACTGTTCATATCTGTGCATGTGCCATGGTCACATTTCACAGTGGTGTATGTGTATGTCATGTCACATACCCCGTGAGTCCCATGTGGGACGGTATGTTTGAGCCAGGGTGTCCCAGTGGCACAATAGTGATGGTCCTCCACAGTCTTTGTGCATGTGGTGTTTACAATGTCTCTGATTTCATGTGCACAATGGGAGACAGTCTCCACATCCACGTTGTGTGTGCATGGACTCTGATGTTGTGCGTGTGTGTCACAGACGTCCATGTCTGTCCTGCCGTGGCAAGTGGGGCCACTACCTGTGGGGGTCATGGTTGTTTTGCTGTGGTGTATACATGATACTCCATGTAATGCCAGTGTCCATGTGGCATTACAGGGTCCCTGGGAATGTACCTGTCGTTGAGCTGTGGTGCCTGGGGCACATCTGTCCTCACATGTCCCTGTGGGGGTTATTGTGACACGGCAGCAGGAGATGGGAACTGTGACACGGCCTCATGATATCCAATGGGCCAACCTGGGACTAATTGATGCCACCTGTTGGACCGTGTTGACAGATGTTGGCCATGTATGTACCATACATGTCCTTCCGGTACTGCACACTTCATGTAGTTGTGCCTCATAATGATGTATGTTGGGATCTTGAGTGTGTTCAATGCCGCATATGTGGGGTGACTGACAATCTTGCTTACTTCTCCTCTGCACTGCAGGGCTCCTGCTGTCCATCGGCCATTCCCAGACCTGGCAACGATGGTGGAACGGGACAGCATCCGACGGTACCGCTTCACCAGGCAGCTGATTGAGGATTTGGCAGTGCAGTTGTCCCCACATTTGCAGCCTGGCCGGCCGTATCCTACAGCGCTGACCCCCAAGGTGAAGGTGATGGCAGCCCTACACTTCTTTGCCACTGGTAC